>PYHX02000494.1:53725878-53774961 GCA_004302925.2 Cochliomyia hominivorax | reverse complement strand
AAATCCATAAAACAAAAATATTTACTAGATATTTTTACACAAATAACAACACAAAAAAATAATAAAAAAGACAAACAAATACTTAAAAGTTGACACTGTTACAACAAAAAAAATAAAAAGACTGTTAGTCGAAGACCTGTCGCAGAGAGTGAGAGAGAGAGATATATATAAAAATATCTTATGGCCAGACATTAAAAAATCACGAGAGACAAAAACTATATAAAGAGGAGGACAAAAAAACAGAAGAAACTATTAAAGAAATACAACAAAAAATGAAACTATGAACAGAGAACAAAGGTTACGAAAAAAATATATGGAGATGTTTGCGATTAAAAAAAAAACTGATCATGGGGTCTTATACGATCGGGAAATAAGCTACACTTTATTTGGAATAAACAAACTTATTTTTCATATCCCGCTTAATTTATTTGTAAGCTGCTTTCGTTTGGATTCTAATTAAATTTCCGAGATTTTGCCTAGAAAATCTGTTAAGGATCTGTAGACCGATCTTTTGGAATTGAAATTTCATGATTTCTCTCATGTTTTTTCTTTGAAACAAATCTCCAATAGTTTCAACAAATACGGACAGAAGGACAGACATAATTTTATCGTTACAATTATAGATTTTAATACGATCATTAACAATTTTAATGCTCTTATAAATATTCTTAATTACGATATGTTCAGTTTTTTCTATATATTGATGATCTATAAAAAATCTATATTAATTAAACTCCCACAAATTTTCATTGAAAATTGCAATAATTTATAACAAAATTTTCAGATACGGACAAGGACAGACATCATTATAGTGATTGTATATGATCTTTTCCCATGAATATCTGATTTATAGAAATGGAACTGTTCTTATAGTGCTATATGAATTTTAAATATTTCTTTAATGTTTTTTAATAGGAAACTCAATTAGAGGGGTGTCCTTCAGATTGGTTTCAAAAGATCGAGAAAGACAGACGGAAGGACGGACATTATTAAAACAAACCAGTTAGAGATTTTTATCCAATGAATGCCATTTTGGATACATATACTTCTAGTTTAAGTAAAGATCATAATTAGCTCCAAATAAAAAGGAGCAAAAACCTTATTATTATTAAATTATCTTAAAAAATCTTTAATATAGTTTTATTCAAGAAATTTACTTACGGACAGATGGACGGACATTTTTATATAATTTAGATTAACGATTTTTAATAATTGATTACATATTCCAACAGAACCATAATTGTTCTAAATGGTTTTTTAAAGTTTTATATATATTTCATTCATTCGATTTATATATCAAATTAACTCCATATATAAAAATATGTCTAGTAAGTAAGTAAAGAAAATTTACAAGGATGAACAGAAGGACGGACACTTTTAATTTAATCTTATTCGATGTTTTTAAAAGACATGCTACATTTTGCATAGAAATATATCTGATCTTTTTTTAGGAGTAATAAAAACTATAATAATTATGAACTTACAAATCTTATCAAATGATGCACAGTGTGTTTAAATAGATATTTTTTTTAAATTCTGTAATTTTGAAAATGTTAGAGTTATTTTAAAGATATCACTTGGTTTAAAACTTTGATGTTCTCTTGTAGGTTTGAAACAGTTCGGACCCCAATTTTTCTCTCGGATCTGTATAATGACCGGGTAATGATTTTAAGGAAAAAGTCAAATTTTTGAACATAATTTATACAGATTGGGATTTTAGGTATTTTCAGATGGGGAAATGGACATCTTTTCAATTGTCCAAATTATGGCAACTTTATATATATTTCGTTGAAAATTTAAATTAACATTGTTATCGATGAAATTGATTTAAAGTTTAAATATTAATTTTATTATTCAAATATGCAGCAAAAAGAATCGAAATTTCAAAATTTTCATGAATTTTGCCATTAAATGATATCGTACATACATTTTTGATTATAAACTAAAGAATCTCGAAGTTCTAATGTATTACATAGATATCAAATACTTCCATAAAAATTTTATACCTTGTCTGAAAATCCCACCCTTAATTTAGGCTTCCTCTTGTCCATTTAGTTACTTTCCTACCAAATTTTGCATTAGGTAAGTGCGGGCCAGACGGAATGGACGGACATTGCTGAATGTCTGAGTTAAATATTTTTAGACAGTCAATATCGCATTTATTAAAATGATCACTATTGCACTAAAGCTGTATATAGTTAACCGTAATTATTTTATTTAAAAATTTATTATATTATTTTTAAATTGTCTTTGAAAAAATTTTGTTGAAAATTCATTAATAGTTTAATGGAAGACGGGCTGACGGGACAATGATATGCTTATGGGGCATTAAATTTAAGTGATTCATCATAATTTCAATAAATCCATACTATTCTCTGCAAATGTAACCTAAGAATTATAAAATAAGTTTTTCAAATAATTTTATAAAATTTTTACATAATTAAGTTTTCAAATAATTTAAATAATTGTTTAAGGACGGACAGAAGATGGACATTGTAGAATGGATTCTGTTATGGATTTTCGGAAATCTGATTAAAGTGTGCAATTTACATATTAATGTAATTATTGGATCAATATATATTTAGTATTGTAGTCATTTACTTTAACCCATAAAAGTCATCGTTTTTAAGAGGGTGTAGGGTTATAATAATCATAAAGGTTTGGCAAAAAAAAACCGTGTCAGTGAATAAGTGAGAAGAAAAGAATGGCACCAGACAATCGGAAAACTGCAAAAATAATTGTTAATAATTTACAACAAAAATCCACCCAATAGGAAATTTATTAAAATAGGAATTTTCAAAATTTAATCATAAGTTTTTTTAAAGATGAAGATCACTTTTATAGAACCCAACAGAATATCTTTTATGATCTGTAATGATCTTGGATTTTAAAATGTAATTAAAAGTTTCTCTTAAATGCTTAATTTTTTTATTTTATTACCTTGAAGATCATGTTTTAATGATTCCTCTCCCTTTCTTTAGAACTCTTAATTTCCCTTTTAGGGTTTTCTAAACAAACAAAAAATAAGAAACAAACATACAAATCTCAAATTGCAACATTGAGACAATATTTGCCAACTATTGCAAGTTAAAAAGTTGCAATGAAAAAAAAGAAACTAAAAATAAAATCCCATATGCTACAATTACACCATGATCATTATATCAAGATTCCGGCTGCCTCTTAGCTGTAGCTTCTTCTTCTTCATCATCGTCGTCGTCGTCTTCTACTGTTGACAAACTATTGCAAAAGAACAAGACAAAACAACGTCACCAACAACTTTTGAAAGCAACAGCATGCAACAGAAATTTGAAATCTGCAACACCAAAAAAAACTCTTTTTATTTTTTTCTTCTTAACTTTTATTTGTTTATCTCTCTTCATTCGTTTCACTTTGTTGCATTTGTGTTTTTGGTTCATTTTTAGCTGTCAAAGAGGGAGTCACCCAGTCGTCTGAAATTTTTTCCAGCACAAAAAAAAAATAGTACTTAACTTTATGACTTTTGTAAATGTATGGATTTTATGGATTTGTTTTTTCTTTGTTTGAAATTATTGTTTAGTGGTAGCAAATGTTGTAATGTGTCCATTATCTGGGAAATGATCATTAACATATGTTGGGTGATCATTTCGAAAGATCTATAGAAAAGAGCACAAAAAACTTTGTTTTATTTAAAAATTCAGAACACTTTATTTGAGGGATCTCAGATAAACTACGATCACCTGGCAAGATCGTTTTTTTTTTTAATATATTCATGATCTTATGTGTAAAACTAAGGAATATCGTTTACACTATTTTTTCAAGGACGGGCAGGGGTATGAACACTCTAAACTAATGCACAGTGTGTTTCATTGAAAATTGCAATAATTTTCAACAACATTTTCAGATACGGACGGAAGGACAGACATTATTTATAGCGATTCTGTAAGTGATCTTTGCCCATGAAGTATCAGATTTAATAAAAATGGAACTGTTCTTTATAACGCTATATAATCTTTAAATATTTCTTTAACGAACTTTAAAGGAAGTTAAACTTTTTCGAACTTTAGAGGAATCTAGTGAAATGTCCTCTAAAATGATCAAGGATCTAATTTTCAAGGACGGGCAGGGATAGATACTTTAACTAGGGTAAAGTGTGTTGGAATCGATTTTTTCGAAAAAAAAAATAAGTAACTTTTAAACTATTAAAGATATCTCAATGACATTTCACTTGGTTTGAGCTGAGAAGTTTCAAAAATGATTTGGAGGAGTACAGAATCCAATATATTTAGGGGGTATGTAACTTTGAACCGTTGGAGATATTTTAGTGAAATTAATGAGGATTTTTTCAGTTGATCTGGAGGAATAAGCATCCTAAATATTGTCAGGGCGTAGTCAGAGAACCTCCCAAAGCTGAAACCCTCGCGGTACTTTGTGTTTTAAAAATTCCCTAAAATTTCATTTATTAAGTGAGACTAAAGAAATTTTGTATATAGATTGTCCATGTAAATGTCGATGAAAAATACTTATACATATAATAGTTATGTTTTATAGTTTCAGATATATACAAGATGAAATACACTTTTAATCCATTTTTATCTTTAACTTTTTTCATTTTTTATTTTTTAAGTACAAGAATTTAATGTAGGACCTCTTTTTATCAATTCCTTTAAAGATTTTGAGTCGATTATTATTGAAAATAATACTCAGATAGACATTCTTAAAGAAACTATTCATATTTGCGGTTTTTAGAGTTTTAACTCTAACAGTTTCAAGCTTAATATCTCTAAAACTCTTGAAACTGTGAAATTCAGTTTACTTAAAAATTCTATAAAGACAGACGGAAGGACGGACTTTATATAATAAATTTCTTCAGTATTTTCAGAAAGATTTTTAGAGTTTGGAATAAACTTATATCTCATCTATAAAATAATAATTATTTAATCTTAATAATTTTAGACAAAATAATGTTTAAACTAATTAAGTAAATCTATATTAATTATCTATATTAATTAATTTTTCGTAAACCCGGACAGAAAGACAGATAATTTTATTATTTTGTTTAGCCAGTATTAGCCGATTTCTATCAATATTAATATAAAGATAAATGCTTTTAAAATTACTTTATTTAAATCACAGATTGTAAACGATCTACTCGATTATAACCTGATTTTGCTAAATTTAACTTAATTCTTTTGCAGCATTTAGTTTTTATTTATTTCTCAAAAACGGAAAGAACGCGACATTATAAAAAATCATATTTCTTAAATATTATGATTTTAAATAATATATATCTCATCTATATAAAATTCATTATTTGATCGCGAAAACAATTTTTGTTATTATTTTCGAAATTTTATACTAAAAGTTCTTGCTGGAAATTTTTATAAATGCGGACAGAAGGACGGACAATTTTTAATTAATTCGCATAATTATTATGAAGCAGATTTTTCTGGAATTTAATACCAATTATGGGTACTTTTGTTAGGCATTGTATCTAAGGCTCTTTTCTTTAATGACTCATTACTTGAAGATAAATTTGTTAAAGTTCTCTTAATTCATTTGGGGATTAAAGTTTGGATTATTATGTTAAAGATGGACAGAAGGACAGACATTATTTAATAAGCTCATTTAAAGACATGAAGCTGATAAAAATATGTTTAAATAACTGAACATCCAGTCTATGTAACAATCAATATTTAAGGGAAATATTTTTGAATAAAAACATTAGTTTGATATATTTCTAAAAATCCCTATTAGACTTTTATAGCTTTGTTTTAAATACAGACGGAAGGACGGACATTGTTGTACCGATTCGCTTAAGGTTGTTGCTGTAAATGTTATGAAACTGAATAATTTTTTCAACTATTTTAAATAATACTTTATTGAAAAATCGGGATCAGGAGATATCTAATATCATAAACAACTATATTTGCCAACTTTCCCCCAGACATTTTTAAAGCTCAAGAAAAGAATTGTTGAGAATTTTGTTAAGGACAGACCGAAGGACGGACTTTGTTAAAAAGTTTCGACTATCAATATATAGCTGATTAAGGCAATTTTCATTAAATATATATCCCATTCTTTCTAAGGACTAGTTAGATAGCAAAAATAATGATTGAAAGCATTTTATTTAATTAATTTAAAAAAGTCATAAAATTAATTTATTGTAACATTTTCAAATGCAGACAGATGGACGGACTTCATTATACTGATGTCTAGAACAATACTAAGCCTGTATGCAAAACTTGGCTCTATGTAAGTCTATAGAATTATTATGATCATATTATAAGATCATATAATAATATTTGAGATTCTAAACAAAGGCGTTATATTTTTGCAATTCAATTCTAATAAAATTATTTAAATCGAAAAGAAACATGTAATATTCATTAAGTAAATAAAAATTTAATTAAGAAAATTAAAATAATTCATTAGACATAACAAAAATTATTAATGTAATTATTCGTATAAATAATTAAAACGTTTTTTTATTTTGATTCGATTCCAATAGAGGGGTTTTTAAACAAATTAAAAATTCGAAATTTTTACAACGTATAAACAATTTTATTACAATTATTTTTTTATAATTATTTTCAATATAGAAAAAATAATAAAAATAAATTTAAAACAAGTAGAACAAGTTTTTATTTCATTTCTAGAGCCATAATTGAAACAAAAACCACAATGAAAAAATATAAAAAAATAAATTTATATATAAAAATCTAAAATTAAACTAGTTTCATTTACGTTTAACCATATTTTGTAGTTTGAAAAGAATTATCAAGTGACTACACACACCGTCACTTATTCACTCCGCTCACTCATTCACTCACTCTAAGCCATAAATACTTACTTCCTTCCCACTTCCCTAACCGCTTTTATTTCTCAATCACCTCTTAAACTAACTTACACTCACTTTATTTTGTATTGACTGAAATTATAACATCTTTATGGTCGGTCATCTCATTTTGTGATTTGTATTATTTTTTTAAAAGTCACTTTATTTTATATTGAAAATTCATTCGATAGTTTTACAATTTTTGCTCGAGTCTCTCTTCTTTATATACTTTAAGATACATTTTCTAAAACTATAAGATACATTTGTATCTGTTAAGTATTAAATATACAATTATTGCAAACTTGTTGTGATTTTTTTATATTATTTGTGCAGCGTCTTTCTTCTTTATTATAATTTTTTTCTTTATGTCCATATTTTTTCATAAGTTGTTATTAAAGTGATTTTTTACTTTACCTGCTAAACGAACGGGTGGTCATTTCAATTATAGACCGACAGACCAGTTTTGTGGTTTTTATTTTGTTTCTTTTAGGTTTTCATCTCGTTTTCATTCATTAAGAATTCAATTTGAGTTGTTTTCTTTCTGGTCTGAGGAAAAAAATAAAAAATGATAAATTTTGTATTTAGAGAAAATTTATTCAAAATATCAATGAATATTCTGTTGAGACAATTGACTAGATTTAGGTTTCGCCTATGGACCAGTTTAGAGGCTAGACTATAGATTGGTTTATAGTCCAGGCTATAGACTAGTTTAGTAGTCCAGGCTATAGACTAGTTTATAGTCCAGGCTATAGACTAGTTTATAGTCCAGGCTATAGACTAGTTCATAGTCCAGGCTATAGACTAGTTTCATAGTCCAGGCTATAGACTAGTTTATAGTCCAGGCTATAGACTAGTTTATAGTCCAGGCTATAGACTAGTTTATAGTCCAGGCTATAGACTAGTTTATAGTCCAGGCTATAGACTAGTTTATAGTCCAGGCTATAGACTAGTTTATAGTCCAGGCTATAGACTAGTTTATAGTCCAGGCTATAGACTAGTTTATAGTCCAGGCTATAGACTAGTTTATAGTCCAGGCTATAGACTAGTTTATAGTCCAGGCTATAGACTAGTTTATAGTCCAGGCTATAGACTAGTTTATAGTCCAGGCTATAGACTAGTTTATAGTCCAGGCTATAGACTAGTTTATAGTCCAGGCTATAGACTAGTTTATAGTCCAGGCTATAGACTAGTTTATAGTCCAGGCTATAGACTAGTTTATAGTCCAGGGCTATAGACTAGTTTATAGTCCAGGCTATAGACTAGTTTATAGTCCAGGCTATAGACTAGTTTATAGTCCAGGCTATAGACTAGTTATAGTCCAGGCTATAGACTAGTTTATAGTCCAGGCCTATAGACTAGTTTATAGTCCAGGCTATAGACTAGTTTATAGTCCAGGCTATAGACTAGTTTATAGTCCAGGCTATAGACTAGTTTATAGTCCAGGCTATAGACTAGTTAGTCCAGTAGCTTTTCCAGGCTATAGACTAGTTTATAGTCCAGGCTATAGACTAGTTTATAGTCCAGGCTATAGACTAGTTATGGTCTAGACCAAACTTGCTCTAAATTCAGACTTCTTTGTAGTCCAGTCTATAGATTCGTTTAAAGTTTAAACTGTAGTTCATTCCAAAGTCTAGTTTGTTGTCTCCCTTGCAGTCTTGACTTTTTCCTTTACCGTCTCTTTCTCTTTTTATTACTTTTCTAATTCTTTTACTTAATTATAAAACGTACTCACGTTTTTATTGTGTTTTTGTTGTTGTTTTTTTTTGGTTCAAATTCCAAAAAGAAAAAAATCAACACGAAAATGTGTCAAATTTTCGTCTGATTTTTGTTTCAATTCTTTATTTCTTTCTCTTCATTTGTGTTTACACCTAATTTTTTCCCAATGAAACGAGGGGTGTTTAGTGTTTAATTGTTATTGCCAATTAGAAAGTGGGTTATTAAGTCTCTTTTTTTCTATTACGTTTCTTTCTAACTGATATTAAATGTTTGATTTGTTTGTTTTTTATTTTTTATTGCTTTTGTTTTTGTTGTTATTTAAATATTCTAAAAATGTTTGATCCAGAAACAACAATAAAATAAATAAATTTATATCAAATTAATTTCAAACGGGGGCCTCTTAAAATTATTTAGAATTATTCGAAATTATTTCGAAACGAATTTTTAAGGCACGTGATTTGTTAGAAAATTAATACACAAAAAAAACTGAATTAAAATTCCTTTTAGAAACCGCTGAAAAAATACAACTTTAATTAAGGAAGTAGTTTGTTTTTCTAATTTTTAAGTTTTTTTTTTTAATTTGTAATCAAAATAATAAAAATAACAAACGATCAATAAATATTTATCAAACGGCAACAATGTTGCCAATTTCGCTTTAAATAAAAGTCCAAAAAATGAAAGGAACGAAAAGGGAATTAAAAGAAAAACGCCAAACAACCAATATAATCTTGTTAAGAAAAAATTGCCCATAACTATAAATAAAATTAATTTCCATTTACACTCTTGTTTACAAAAGTTATTAACCGCGATTTCAAGCTAACAGATAGTTAACATCCAGAATTAGAGACGAAACTAAAAAACAGAGAGAACAGAAGAACATGATCGCTTTAAAGTTCATCTAGAAAAGCTATTTAAGAAAAAAAATAATAATAATAAAACTTACACTCGTACAACAATTTTTTACATTTGTTATGGGTCATTTGGTCGTCTTGGAGTGTTGAGAGTTGCGATAAGACGTTCCAGTCAAATCAGCTTTTGTTTTCATTGGAATTAAATAAAATGAAATACAAAAAGATACGTTTTGCTGTTGTTGTTATTGTTCATGAGTTTGCACTTGTTGAAGATCGTTTTCTGGTCAAATAATGTCGATACGTTTAGCATGAGCTTAATATGTGTGTTTGTGTGATCTTGTTATGAATGTAAAAGAATTTTTTTACATGGAAGGTTAAGTGTTTATCAGCATAACACTGGAATTGTAACACCGGGTAAGATATGGACTAAAAACTAATCTATAGTTTGGACTATAAACTAGTCTACAGTTGGGACTGTTGGTATAGTTTTGACTATACATAAAATAGTTTATAGTCAAGACTTTGGACCAGTATAAAGACTGGGTTACAAACTATAGTCTATATATAGTATTAATAAAATTATAGTCTGGAGTATAAACTAGTCTATCGTCTAGACAACTAATAGTAGTAGTAGGCTATAAACTAGTTTATTATGTAGATTATAAATTAGTCTATAGTCTGAACTATAAATTAGTCTATAATCTGGTCTATTAATTAGTCTATCTTCGAGACCATAAATAAGTCTATCGTCTTGTCTATAAATAAAAGTATCGTCTAGACTTTAAATAAGTCTATCGTCCAGACTTCAGATAAGCCTATTTTAAACTAGCTTATCGTCTAGACTTTAAGTTAGTTTGTCATGTAGACTATAAATTAGTCTATAGTATGGACTATAAACTACTATACCATACACCAGTTTATAGACTGGACTATAAACCTGTTTATAGACTGGACTATAAACCAGTTTATAGACTGGACTATAAACCAGTTTATAGACTGGACTATAAACCAGTTTTTAGACTGGACTATAAACCAGCTTTTAGACTGGACTATAAACCAGTTTACAGACTGGACTGTAAATTAGTCTCTAGTTTGGAATAAAAACTAGTCACGCGTCTGTTAACTAGTTTATCGTCTAGACTATAAACTAGTTTATCGTCTGCTCTATAAAATAATTTATCATCTGGACTATAAACATGTCTATAGATTGGACTATAAAGCGGTCTATAATTTGGAGTATGCGGAGGTCATAACGTTAGTTTTTTGGTAAAAATTAGTCGATTCTATTCATAGAAAAATATATCAATTAGACCTTTGCATTGTCTGGAGTAAAATTTATGGTCCATTTTTACACGAACTCGTCTATTTTTTAAATCTTCTTAATTATATCCGCTTGTCTATTATTTCCCAATATCCAACGCTTTGGGAGACTTTCTATAATCCCCAACGCTTTGGGAGACTTAAATTTCAATTATTTTTTCTTTGTTATTTATTTAAAGAGGGAAAAAACTCCATTATAAATAAAATCTTAAAGTGTGGTGAAATATTCCTAAACAATTATCGATTGTGAAGTATTGAAAAATAGACAAAAACAATTTCTTCACACTTTAATTGGAAACAAACGAGTTGTCTGGTGAATGATTGAGGAGGTCTTATTTGATTTGATTGCTTCAGTAGTTTTTAGTTAGATTTATTTTTTTTTCAATATTAAATATTGTTTTTTGTAGTTGTTTTTTATTCTTTTGTTCTTATTTTGTTGTTTATAAGTAGTTTTCTTAATATTTATTCTTTGTTTAAGTTTTCATGTTGTAAACATTTCGAAATACAACAGATAAATATAAAAAAAAATTAAATAAATAATCTTAAAGTTTTGTAGTTGTTGTTGTTGTTCTTCATACTGTTCTGCTTCATGGCTATAAAAACAAAAAAATAAAAAAAATAAAAAATAAAAAGATTAAATAATTTTTTTAAGAGAAGATTTCAACTCTTTTTTATTCTTCGTACGATCAGATCTTTCAAAGAGTTTAATTGTAATTTCTATAAAAGAGTTTTATTTCTTAGATGTTTTTTGAAAAGATTTAATTCTAAATAAAATTATAGAAATTAAGAAAAAAAAGAAGGAGAAAATTCGAAAAATGAGTTTAAAAATGAATAATTCGTACAAATGGTTTTAAAGTAGTGTGTAGCAGTCAAAAATGTTTTTTATTAAGCTGAAAATGGAAATGAAATGTTTGTATGTTTACAACCTTAAAAAATATACAGACGTACTTACATATTAATATGTGTTTTAATCTGTTGTATGAATTTTTGATGTTGCATTTTTTAGTTTTATTGCAGGGAGAAATTTGTTTTTGTTTAAAACGTAACAAAATCGAAAATATAAAGATAAAATTTTTACGAAAAAAAAGAGTTTATTTTTTTTTACTTTTCGCCAAGAAGAGTAAAAATTAAGATCATTTGAAAATAAAAATTTTGCTCCGAGTTGTTTCATACTCTGAAAATTACAAAAAACTGTTGGTGGTTTTTTATTTACAAATAAAACGAGAGGACGTGGATCATAAGAGTTTTTGTTATTATTATTTTTTTTGCAATTTTGTTTAGTTTCAAAGTTTTTATTTTACAGGGTGTTAATTGAAATTAATAAGTTCAATGGAATAAACTATAAACATTAAATGTGAAGGATCCGAAAAGAGCACTAGATGAGTTTCGTTATTAAAATATTGTTTACAATTTTAATAACATTTGTAAACATTTAAGACTTCACAACATTTTAAAAAATCACTGTTAAGTTGAACAGGGTGACAAAATCGATTTTTTGTGGAAGTAACTCTGTAACTTTTAAACCGTTAAAGGTATCTTAATGAAATTTCACACAATCAAAGCTGTGGTGTTTCTGAGTTGATCTGGAGGATAATATATGGATAAAAGGTATGTGTTGATAATCATAAAATTTTACTAGAAGAAACATAGTATAGAGAGGATTTTCAGCCAACTACAGATTAATAAAGCTTTTTAACGACTGCATATATTTATACAAATATTGCACCAGTATTTTTCTAGAATTTTCTGAGAAATCTGACGCATATTTTTAAAGGATCTTCAGTGAGTCTTAAATCTTAAATCTTCAGTGAGTCTTAAATAAAAGCTTAAAATAAAAAGGAATAAAAATTAAATAACATTTTTTTTCCGATTCGAATATCCCCGAAACTATAGGAGATAACCCAAACATGTATTTTTAAAGACATTTAAAAGGAATATCAACATAGAAAATTTCATTTCTCTCAATTAATAAATGCATTTTTGCCGAATTTTTAAAAAAAATCAACATACCCGAGTTAATCAACTTTATAGGGTCACTGACTATACGTCTGACCATATAGGAACATGTGTTCCTTCAAATCAACTCGAAAACACCTCAGCTCTGACTGTGTAAAATTTCATTACGTTATCTCAAAGAGTTTGAAAGTTACAGATTTATTTTAAAAAATCGATTTGAATACACTGTTCTTTGTTATGTTACATGTTATGTTTTCATAGCATTTACCTTTTTAATATGTTGTAATTTAATCATACATGTTTATGTTTTTGTGTGCATTAATATCATTCAGAAAAATTATTGTCACTTGTTAGCATAAAATAAGAACAAGAACAATAACATTTATTTCTAAGTGCAAAAACAAACAACAATACAAGATAAAGCGAAGATGATGATTGGTGGTCATCATTACTAACACTAACAACATATACATACAATCACCACCATAGAAATACAACTAGTTTGTAATCATTGATATTAACAGAAAAAAAAAACAATCATAACAATAAGAAACCAACAACAACTACTCGTTAAGTGAGCTTACATTACAGAGTACTTTTCACTTAGCAGAGTTTTAAATTATTAACAGTTTTTGGTGAAATATAAAAAGGGGAGAGAGTAAGTTTAAAAGTAAACAAGATGAAATTAAGATGATGATGATTTTAAAGGGGGTGAGAGTGGTGTTTTTTAAAACACTCTTTTTACTTAAAAGTGAGTTTAAGAAGAAGAAGAAGAGAAGAATATGAAAGACACATATAGTATGTGCGAATGTTTACTGTTTCAATATTTGTTGTTATAATTTTTATGTTTTATTTTGTTTTTGGTTTCTCTATTAGTGCAAGTGTTGATCTTAATAATATGATGTGTTTGCTTTTGTTTACACTTGTTGTTATTTTTTAATGTTAAAATTAGCAGCGTCTCCATCTTGTCAAAATACAATTTTGTCACCGAGTTGTTATTGTTGTTTGTTTTGTTATTATGTCTTTATGTTTGTATACTTTGCATGAGTTCTCGTTCCGTAATGAAAATTAAGAAAAAAAAAAAAACACAATACAAACGATGGCGACAAAACTATAAAACTTCTTGGGAAAAATCTATCAATCTTTGTTCGTAACACGTTTTTTTTGTAAGTTTTAGTTATTTAACTTGTTTTTCTTATTCCAACGCACTTGTTTTTTATTTTAAAGTTTTAGTTTTTATTTTATAACATTTTCCGCAATCATGCAGTACAAAAACCAACAACAAATTTGTAACTTATTTTGCTTTAATCCGGAAAAACCACACACTCATTTTTTCCTAAGAAATGAAAAATTGTGCGTTTTGTTTTTTGTTGTTGTTGTTTTCGCAATATATATTTTGTTAAAAAAGTGAAATTTGTTTGTTTAATGAAGTTTTCAGTATTTTCTGGTTAATTTAGAGACTGAAATGATATTTTTTTAATGATTTTAAAAATATTTGTCAACCTAATGAGACTGATAAAAAATGTTGCTATTTCTTTATAAAAAAGTGAATTATTTTTCAAAAAGTGAAAATTTATTACAAATTGTCTATAAAAAATCCATGGAATTTTAAATATTTTACAAAATTTTCAAAACTGTTTTGAAAATTATAAAAATCTAAAAAAACAATCAGCAGAAATTTTTAAAATAAAAACAACAATTTGAAAGGAGATTTGGGTTATAATCCTTTTTAATTAAATCAGTTGTCCGCCAATCGGACGTATTGTATTTTTGAAATTGGTAATGATCGGTGCAATATTTTAGGTTTCGGTCCACAAACGACTACATTCAGACCTTCATTTCCGAAAATATATTTAAATCAAACTGTCATGAAAACATTTTAATAGAAATATACTTATCGACTTAGAATCAGTACTTAAGTAGATTTCATAATATTTGTCCATCCGTCTGCCTATCTATGTACAGTATGATCAAATCGATTTTTCTAAGAGATAATTTTTCGATTCTAAGAGATAATTTAGAGAAATTTCACATGTTGAGAGTATGTGTATTCCTTCAAAGTTGGACACCTCTAGTATGTTGCTTTTTATGAAAATTTTCCAAAAATTAATTTTGGAATTGAGACAACAGAAATTTTGTACATAGATGGAACTTATAAAGCCTTTTTTGTTCTGAACTACATATTTTTATGGTTTTATAAAGAAATCTTCACGGAAATGCATGTTAAAAATTTGAATGAAGTCGGGGCAGAAAGATCAGCCCAAAAGACCTACCCAAATTTGGTCAATTAAAAAAAAAAACGTTATTTTGTTTAGTTCTCAATTCGCAAAGCTGGAATCAAATCGCAAAAATATATTCTTTAAATTCTAACGTTTTCATAGGTATCAAATATCACGATGCTTCTAGTCAATTTTTGAAAAAAATCTATATACACGAGGTGGCCAACTTTGAAGCTTTACCGACTACTTCCCTGACCAAGCAGGCACTTGTACTCCTCCAAATCGTTTTGAAGGTTTCTCAGCTATAATCTTGTGAAATTTCAATATGATATGATTAACGGTTCTAAAGTTACAGAATTATTTCCTAAAACAGTCGATCGTGTGATGGTAGGGCATTATATAGACGGTCGTAATCGGTCTTGTTTTTCTTTTCATTCTTTATCTCTTTTGTTGCTTTAAATTAATGTTATTTGATAGAAGAAAAAATCCATTCCATTCTATTTTTTTTCCTGCACACCAACAAACAAACAAGATCATGTGTCTCCAACATGATATCTGTTCTTCTTCGTCTTTTTTTTTTTTGCCTCAAAGATTTGTCTTTTAAACAATAAAATCACTCTGGTATTGTGTTGAGTGGTTATTTGTTATACAAGTTGATTATTTTTAGTTTTATTTTTTTCTCCACCATAAAACTCCTTTTCCCATTTTTATCATTTGGTCGTTATTATTTGTAATTTATTTAGATTTCGCTTTAAAAAAATCACTTATCACAATATATTTTTATTTAAAAATCTAGTATTTTTCCATATATTTCTTTTTAAGCTTAAGTTGCAGCAAATAAAGGTTGGTTAACAAATCCTTGCTGCATTAAAACCTTCGTTTTCTTTGGGTTTGTTTTTTTTTTTTTGTTTTTCAATATCTTTTTCGATTATTTTAATAATTTTTCATTTTCAAGTTCTTTTTCTTCTTCTTCTTATTTCATTGCTATGGAAATCTAGGGAGTTGATTTGTGTTAACTTGTTGTCTATAAGTTGGAGTACAAACTCTATCTGTTTAGTAAAACATAAGTGTTATATGCATGTTGTTGTCGTTGTTGCTATTGTATCTGATATATTGTTGGCGGCAATTCAAATACATTTATTTTTTCAAAAAACACGTACTTGTTTTCTGCCAATATCTTGTAAATTCTATTTATTTCTGTTTTTCTCTATCTCCCTCCTCTATTGCATTTAAGGAGTCAGATCGAAAAATTCTAAACATACATATATGTTAATTAAAAGTGACATTTTAACATTGGTGATGAAATTTTGAATCTTTTTCGGAAACCATTCCATTAATGTCCATCCAGCCAATCTCCGTTTAAACTCTACTACACTTTTGAACACCTCTTTTGTGCTCTTCAATTCTCTTTTTAAAGGAGCCCAATATAACTCTGTATCACTTACGGGCTTGTTTACCAGAGTGACAGGTTGTCAAGCCAGGCCAAAAATAAGTGGACACATTACGAAGTCTTTTGAATGAAAGCAGCTTGTTATACCAAGAACTTCTAGCGAAATTTTGACTGCTTTTGGGTCCTAAACTTTTCCTCAACATACCTTTGACCACATAAAACAATATACAATTTTTGATCAGGAAGTTACTTAAAATCTGCCAGAACATACGTTTCGTCATCCAGAAAACTTGACTTTAATTTCCGAACTCAAAATTTTTTGCAGCGTTCCGATCGGGAGCCTCGTATGTTTTTTTAAACCTGCGTTAGCTTTAACTTTTCATTATCAAATAGTCCGAGCACAGAGCTAACCGGGCTGCTTTTCTACCCGATGTGTTGTGAGCTCTTTTTCAAAATTCTTTCTATTTTTTTTGGGCTCAGGAATATCATGTGAACCAGATTTTCTGTTTACGAACAAGTTCTCCAAATACTGTTCAATAACATTGGAAACAGTTGGATGGCAGAACTTTGTATATTTTCCCAACTTTTTTGTAGGACCAACAAAGGTTTTGTTTAAAATATTTAATAATTCCCTGATTTGAATCAGTTTTAGAATATATTCTAACATAATAATTGACATGTTTTACAAAGTAACTTGATCAACAAAAAAAAAAATCTGTGTTAAGTACATTTCGATCTCACTCCTCCATTGCATTTATTTTTTATTCAAAGTTCGTTTTTCTTACTTAAGAACTGTAGAATTCGATCATTCATTCTGTTAACAACTAAAAGTGTGTAAAATATTTTCATTATTATTCCCTCGTTAGTATTTTGATCAGTTTTTTTTGTTTGTCTCTCTCTCTCTCTCCCGACAGCTCGACTTCATTTAAATTCTATAAATGATCGATGTTATATGAAATTATTTAGAATCGTTATTTAAATCGTATTTATTTGTTATGGATTTTTTTTCGAATGCAATTTTGTGTTTTTGTATCTTTTGGATTCGTTTTTTAGCATTTGAATTTGTTTTTGTATGGGATTTACCAGCTAAAAAATTGGTTTAAGTTATATAAATTATAAGTTTAATAAAATTTTAGTTTTTTATATAAAAAAAAATAAGAAAACATATTCAGGGTTTGAAAAATTTGCTATAATTTTTTAGATTTTTTAGTTTAAGCGTTTTTTTGTCATTATGACGTTTTTTTCTAAATTTCTACATTTTATATTTTCTTTATTTCTTTCCTTTTGAATTTATTACTTTGTATACATTTTTTATTATTTTTTATAATTTTTATTATTTAAGTGATTTTTTTTGATATAGCGTTTTTAATCTCAAACAATTTTATTAGTTTCATTTTCCATTTAGTTATTAGTTTTCCATTTTCGAAAACTTCAACATATTTTAGGTTTAAGCGTTTTTAGTCATTTCGATATTTGTTTTGAATTTTATAGATTTTCTTAAGTTTTCAGTTTCGGACTTTTTTAGTTAAGCGTTTTTGATCATTTTGGCAATTTTTTTTGTTGTATCGATTATTTTTTTTTTTAATTTTTGTAATTTTTGGGTTCCTAATATTTTAAATTTCATTCTTTATTTTAAAATTATTTTTTTTTACTTTTTCATTTGTAAAAATTATTTTTTTAGTAAAAACGTGTTTTGATTATTTTGGCGATTTTTTGTATTTTCATCGATTTTCTTACATTCACACTTCATTTCTTTTTCGTTTCTTGGATATTTTAACTCTTATTTTGTTGGAAATAAAAAATATATTTAAAACAAATTGGACTTGAGAAAATTGAGAAAATCGCTAAAATTACAAAACCACACTGAAATTAAAAAAACGCTAAAATAAATAAAAATCGTTCTAAAATAATGAAATAAAAATATAAATTAAAAAATAATTAAATATTAAAGTATCAAAATTGGGAAAATGCTAAATCCCAATTTTGATACCTTTACATTTAAGCGTTTTTTTTTTAATTTATCTTATTATATTAATATTTTAAAGTGATTTTTTTGTTTTAGTGTTTTTTAATTTTGGTATATTCTTAAATTTCAGTGTGGTTTTGTAATTTTAGCGTTTTTTTTTTTAAGTTTTAGTGTTTTTTTATTTTAGCGATTTTTTGTAAGTCATAGTTTTTGTTGTTATTTTAGTAATTTATTTAATTCCTTTCTAGGAATTCAGGCAATATTTGTTTTGTTTTGGTTTTTTTGGACGTTTTTTAATTGAAGCCATTTTTATTTTTAGGCGTTTCTTCTTTTAACGTTTTTTTATTAGAATTTATAAGCCTCATCAAATTTGCAATATTTTGTTTTCAAAAATTTGCAAGTTTTTGTCTTATATTTAACTTGAGTCAATTTTAAGTTTTTTTTTTTTAGTTTGGAGATTTTTAATTTTTTTGTTGTTGATTTTTATTTTCTAGCGTTTATAACAACTTTTTTCGTTTTTCTTTCTTCGCGTTTTAGCGAGTTTTTTATTATAAATTTCTATATTAGTTTAGACAAGTATTTTTTAAATCAGGCTATTTTTAGCATTTTATGTGATTTTTTAGCGATTTTTAATTTTATTTTTTTTTAGCGATTTTTAATTTAATTTTGGTATATTTTTAACGACATTTGTACTTCATTTGTTTGTATTATTTTGCGATATTGAAGCTTTATTTACAAGTATTATTATTATTATTATTATTATTATTATTATTATTATTGTTTATTTTTGGCGTTTTTGGCATTTTTTTGAGTCTTAAGCGGCTTTTACTTCTTTAAATTCTAATTTGCTATTTTTCTTTTGTACATTTTTTTAAATTTCAGCGATTTTTTAGAAAAGTTCACTTTTTTTCTAAATTTCAAGTCCTTGATCGAAAACGATCATATAAATCAAGTTTTTCTATCAAAATAAATTGACGTGTTACAAATTATTTATATAACAAAATGTTATCCAGTGAAAAAAAGTAATAAACAAATATTACAAGATCACTTTATGAGATCAAACAAAATCGCTTGGTTACGCATTTCTTAACATCTAAACTTGTTACGTTACAAAAACAACAAAAGAAATATTATTAAAGGAAAAAGGACTAATGAATGTGAAAAATAAAAATAAACAAGTAAAAATTCAATATTCGGCCGTGGCGAATTTAAAATACCCTTCAGCACACAAATACGTGTGAAGTAAATACAAGTTTCTCTTAAATATAACATATGAACACTTAATGAGTCATAAAATTAATTATATTTTTGGCTTCAGATATCGGTCTATATCTTTAAACATAATAAAACGATTTTGTAGGTTTCAAATAGGAAACTTTCAAAGAATATAACAATTAACCAGGTCAAATATTAGTGAGCTCTGTCAATAATTGTAGATGTGAATAACAGACGGAAAGTTTTGATTCAACAATACATATACATTTTGGGGTCTGAGATGATTCCCATTTAGCGTTACACACAGAATGACAAAGTCAATATAACCTCTTCATCACTTGTGATGGTGTAGGGTATACAATTAAGGAAAAATTCATAACACAACGTGAGGTCCATTATAAGCAATAACAGAAAAAATATAGATCGTATGATCAATGGATCTACATGAAAGGCAGGTTTAGTTTTTCTCTCGCTCTCTCTCTCGCTCTCTCTCTTCTTCCCCTACTAAACTAAAAAACTATATGATCCACACGTTTTGTTTTTTTTAATGAAAATAAAATTTTGTAATCAATTGTAGGTTTTTCTCTTTATTGTGATACGAAAACGTCTTTCAGGTTGGCAAATAATAAATGATCATGTGTTGGCTTATTTCTCTTTTTCCCCAACAGCCAACTCCAACTTGAACCAGTTTGAAATTGTAAATAATTTTTATTTATTTTTTTTTACAATTATTCTGAAGGTTGGAGGACGTTTTAAAAGAAAAAAATAACTTGTACTTATTATTTACACTCACTCGTTTAGTCGTTTACACTCGTTTCTGTTGTATTATGTGATAGTTGAAGGGCAAAACTTTTTAACTCCAACATAATGATCGTTAAGAGTTGATCGGTCAGTTGGTTGATTTAACCATAAAAGTTTTATATGACCAACGTAATTATTAACAGTAGGATGAGTAGATATTTTTCCCCTGTTTAAAACTGAAGGGGGGGCGAAGGAAATTTCAATTACAAATGAAATTCATCATTGAGGCGTTTTCATTTGAAATCTACTGAAAGAAAACCTGGAATGAAATCGAAAATTGATTAAAGAAAGTACTATTTGTTGTAAAAGAAAAGTACTTTTAGTTAAAATAAGTACGAAGCGTTATAATTTCTAAAATGTACCACTTAAAAAGGTACTAAATGTTATGTAATGTGGTCTTTCGAACGGGATTAACAGGTTAATTTACATGTTTTTAAAACATTATTTTGCGATCACTTATCATTTTCCAGTACAATAAGCGAAGAAAGATTGTACTATTTGTGCATTTTAAAAAAGCAAAACATTAATTCAAATGTATTCGCTTCGAAGGACCCCTAATTAAGTGACTTAAAATTATGAAATAAAATTTCCTCTTCGAAGAATACAAAAGCTAAAGAATTTTTCCTTTTCAGGAGTTTAAAAATTAAGTTCAAAGAAGCTAAAATGATTTACAATTGATCAGTTCAAAATAACGAAATTTATTTTAAAATTCATTAGATTCGAAGGACCTTTAAGTTATATACAACAGATCTAATTTAAAAAATTTATTAAATAAATTTTTATATATTTTCTAGATTTTTTTTTCAAAAAAGTAGAAAATGCCAAAACATTATATTAAGATATATAAAATTTTTGATCCTTAATTACAATTATTAATAATTTTCTTCTCTTTTATTTCAGATTGATCACTTGCAGTAAAAGAGGTAAATCGGATTATTGTATTATTTTAAATCTATTGACAATTTTTAATGTTAAAATGAAAATGTATAAAATTTGCTTTCCAATGATATACAATACTTGAATTATGTCTTGATCTCCAAAATGTGAAACCAGATTTAGAGCAACATTTTAGGGAAGAACGTTTTTAGTGTTTTTTAATACTAATAAAGTATTCTAATGTCTCTTGGTCTGATTATTATTTATAAACGATCTGTTGAAATGATCAAGTAGTCGATCGTTTGACTGGAAGATCGGGATTTACTTTAAGACAGGGAAGTCAAATAATTTTGAAGAAAATATAATTCCATACATTTTTATGAAAAAAGAAATTGTTTCTGTCTTTTTTTTAATTGGCATTTACCCAGAGGGCTTTGCTGCACAAAAATTCTCTTCCCCCTGATCCTATTTCTTCTATATATATTTTTTTCTATTAAAACACTTTCATAAGAAAGTAATTGGGTTAAAATCTTTATACCCTCATTTCAATAGTTCTTTAGATATCCTTTAATGTGGGCTACCCCTCCCCTGGACCTATCCGTCCTACATTTTGACCAGTAATAAAAAATTCTTTGAGGAAGTAGTTGGTACAAAATTTGAGAACTATCGCTATTCACTTTAGTTATTTAGTTCTTTATTTGTTTTGTATGGGGGTACCCCTTCCCCTGGTCCTATCGGATTTTTTTTGATAGCCTACGTTACTAGGGCCGTTTTGAAGTCCATACGTTACATACATACACAAATCTTATTTTATTTATAGATGCAAATTAATAAAGTTATCAAGATTTTTTATTATGTAAAAATCGGTATTATTGTATCGAAAACCTAAAGAATCGGTACCTTGTTAATTTTTAGTTAAAAAATTGGCAAAATGCCAATAAATGCCAATTCGATCGGAGCATTTTTGTGGCATCGCTCTTTATTAAATTATGTCATTGTGTAATCACGTTTGGGGTCACTGCTGTATATTTAGTACTGATCTGGTGAAAAAACGTATAATTTATTATGAATTTAAAGATGATTTTAATACTGTGATGTTTGCAAATGATTTGATGGGGATTTTAAAAGCGAATTTGTATACTTTCTGGAGGCGTTAATATGCTGAAATAATTGGAATCAACATTTCTTATTAAAAATTAGAGGTTGATTCACTTAACAGCCTCTAATTTCTGATCTTTCAAAATCACTTTTGTTGGTTATCAACTGATGGTCACAACTAAATCGCTTTAGAATATGATTTGATTCAAATTTTTTGTGAGTGTATTTTCCAATCGTCGCTATTGATAACGATGTTGTAACAACATAATTATAGCTGATCATTTTCTCTCCTTTTTTTTCTTTTTTTATTCTCTCCAACCTTTGCCAAAGGGTTTCCTTCCTGGAAAACCAATAAATACTTGTTTCACTTGGAAAAACATAATTTTAATAATGGAAATTAATCAAGAAATCGATAATAAAATCATTATTAAAAAATCGATCTATAAATATAACTTAATAAGCGTAAAACGTTTATTTTCTACAAAAAAATTATTAATCTTTTTTTTAACTCTTCTTCTCTTATCAAATAGAGTTTTTTCTTAATTTTTAGCATTTATACCCTACACCACCGAAGCTGATTGGGGGGTATTATGCGTTTGTGCTTATGTTTGTAACGTGCAGAAAAAATGGTGTTACACCCATTATTATGTACACAGTTCGACTCAGAATTGCTTGCTGTGTCGATTTAACGATCTCGTGATGTACGGACGGTCTGCCTGTCCGGCTGGCTGTACATGTAAACGTTATGAACAGTCTGGTTGCAATTTTTTAAATATTTCGATGAAATTTGGTTTTAATTATATAAGGACGAAATTTATTGAAATTGCTCATGTTTGGTCCAATATTTCAGGTACCTCCCATACAAATGTTCTTCCCGGATTGGGGTTTTAAAAGTTCGAAATATACAACTATTTCAACGAAATTTGGCACAAGTAAGTCTTAGAATATTCTAAAACAATGTGCCAATAAATGCGAGGGTTGGTCCATTATCTATTTTAGGTCCCATATAAACTCTCATTCGAAATATCACTTTTTTGAGGCATAAATTTCACATAAACGTTGGTATTGTAACAGTTCAAATAATGAAAAATATAAGGAAAAATCAATGTGCAAAATTATACGAGGGTTGGTTGTAGCTCCCATTTAATCCTTCAGAAAAAAATTAAACGTAGATGTTAGAGTCACAATAATGTACTGCACTCAAAATAATAAATCAAAAAATCAAATTATACGAAGGTAGTTCCTGAATTTTTCCTAACTACCATTCTTAATCAATAATGTGGTGTAGGTTATTAGATAGTCGGACTTGATCGACTATATATTTTTGTAAACTTCTTGAAATAAAAATTTAAACACGATTTTTAAGATTAAAATCAATTTTATTTTTCTGATATTTATGATGATGTTTTTTTTGTTAATTTTAACTGGTTGTACTTGTCTGCTTCTTCTTATTCTTCTTCTACATGAATATATAATTTAAATTTTAAAATATTCTTTAAATCTAAAACTTGTTTTCTTTATTATTATTATTTTTTTGTATAAAATTCTAGTTAAATGATTGTGTGGCTGCTTTAAAAGACGTGATTAATTTGAAAAATAAAACAAAATTTTCGTTTTCTTCAATGAAAACGAAACAGGAAACAGGATGTGAGTTTTTTTCTTTCTTTCTTTCTTACTGGTCATCATGTGTGTATGTGTGTGTGTGTTTGAGTAGACTTAACAACAATTTAGTTACAAAAAAATTTATAAGATTTAATATTATTTTAATTAAAATAATTATTATGTTTACATCGTTATTTAATGTAATTTTTTAATCAAAAATTATTTTGTAAGAGATTTTGAGAGATTTTTTTTGATTGATTTATTAAAAAAATTAAGTCTTTTTCACCATAAAAATACTATTAAAATTATAGGCGATAATTCCAAAGTTAAAAAAGTGATATAAAAGATCATTTTCGGGATCATATTGACTTCAGCACAGTGTACTAAAATCAAGTGGTAAAAAGGTTAAATAAACTCTGTCATTCCTTGTGTAAAGCTAAGGAGGAATCATCTCGGACCCCATAACGTATATATATATTTTTGCATGAAAACAAAATCTGAATCGATTTAGCTATATCCGGCTATCTGACATGCCCACATCCACAGTAACGAGTAGAGCTCAATGAAATTAGTCTTAAGTATTTCTCATAATCCTGAGAAGTTTTTTATTTGAAACCAGCAAAATTAGTTTAGTATATTAAAAGATATAGACCGATATCTGAGACAACCTCAAAGTTCACTTTTCATAAAATTGACAATTATAAATCGAAAATTAGAATAAAAATGTTCCTTGATATTAAACATTATATTCTTCATTATCATTCCAAAAATGATCAAAATCGGTTCAGTAGAGGAAAAAAGTTATAGACTAAATTATAACTCATTTTATGACTAATTAAGTGTTTCTGTCTTGTATTTAACAAAAACTTTTATTTATTGTATACTTACATCTGTGACTGTATGCGTGGGTGTTTATGTACGCATTTGTGGTGTAGGGTATTGAAAAGTCGGCATGGCCGAATATAGTATTCTTACTTCTTTTAAATAATTGTGTAACTTTAAAACCGTTAGAGATCCTACAATGAAATTTAACATGGTTAGAGCTGTCATGTTTTCGAGTTAACTTGGTGAAGTACAAACGTCTATGTAGTCAGTGACCTACACGGTGACCTACCAAAATTGGTCACTTTGAGTATATTGATTTTTTTGTACCCTACACCATCGAAAGTGGTTGGGGTAATACACGTTTAAAAAAATGGTGATCACAGTCCATATATATTTTCCAAGATTTGTTAAAAAAAAATTTTATAAAATTTGAATTTTTTTATATTAATTCAAAAGAGTATAAATTATTTATCAGCCGATCTTATTTGTTTTGGACTCAGCAAAATTCTCTTAATCGCATAAAAAAGATCACTAAAAAAAACTTTTTAAAAACTGCTTATTTTTGATTTTTGCATTTTTTTCTGTTTTCAAATTTCAAATTTATTCGAATAATAATAAAAAAGTGATCACTAAAACTTTTGATCATTCCATTTATAATGTTAAACAGACCACTGTGCAATTATTCGTTTACTTGTCTTCTAATTATAAACAAAAGTGTTGAAGTGTTTTTTTTTTAACAAAAGAACATAAAAAATAATTATTTTATGATTTAAACTTTTATTATCTAAATAAACTGAAAACAAAGCAACTTTAATTCTCACATGTTCTTCATTTGCAACAACAACAACAGCAAACATGACAACTGACAACAACAACAATAACCGCATTTTGACAGATCAGCAGTAAAGAAGACAAAAACAAAAGATGAAAAGAACAAAATCCTCTCTTTTTAAGAAACATTCACTCGTTTATGAAATTTATGAATAAATTTTTTACTATTACAACCCATTGTGTTTGAAATGACAAAAAAATTTGTGTCGCATTACAAAATTTTAAAAAAGTTTATTTTTTTTTTAAATTTCAAAATCTAGAATGAGGGTAAATAATGGTTCCAGACCCCGCATTTAACACTAACAAAACGCTTGTGAAAATTTTGAAATTTATTTTATTATTTTCTCTATCGATTTTTGTCTACATTTTCTGTCGATTTTTAATTACGCGAACTTAAAACTTCTATAAACACAAAAACGCATTAAATTTGTTTTTTTTTTGGTTCCAGCGGAAGTGAATATTGTTATAGAAGAAAAAAAAAAGAACTGAAAACAACAAAAAATTATTATGTGAAATTTCACTTTCTAAATAATTTTAATGCTGATAAAAATTTATATTTTTTTTTGTTATTTTATTTTGTAGAACAAAGAAATTTGTTGATGTCAAGTTTTGTTTGGTAGAAACTTTTTTTTTCGAAAAAAAAGAAAAAAGAAAGTGAAATTGAACTGAAATTAGCGCAAAAAATAAAACATATTTTTTTTTCTTTCAAAATTTTAAAAAGGAAAGGAATTTTTGTTTTGCTAATAATATTAACGAATTATAAAAAATAATTATAATTAAAAAAAATATGAATTTTAGCAAAAAAGATATTGATTGGTTGAAACAAAATTTGGTTAAGACTAAAAATATTTTTGTTGATTTTTGAACAACATGAAATTTGTGCGATTTACACCGAGAAACATAACATGAAGCAAAATCAACATTGAACATAGTTGATTTAAGATTAAATATTTTTTGTTTTCATTTAGTTTAAAATGAACGGTTTTACGTTTGTGGTGATATAATATTGTTCGTATAAGGATCATTCAATATTAATATATAAAATTACTTTTAAGTACTAAAAATTCTAAAATATTCTCAAGAAGCTGTATTAACTGTGAAACAATGTTAAATTTTCATTTTTGGTCTATGAAGCAAAGTCACAACATCACATGGTCGCTCCATAATTTCCTCTAGCTCTCATGTAAGGCCCGCAGAAAAAAACTCTTTAAGAATGTAGTAATCCCACATGGAAGTTCGTACCAGTGGTAAATACTTTATACGAGGGCGGTTCAAAAATTTTTGGTAGCTACCACATATAACTGACAATATGGTGTAGGGTATTAAATGGTCGGCCTTGACTTAATGCTGGCAGTATTAAATTGGTAAAATATAAGTTAATGGATCTCGGAAGATCATTGGAATGCGAGATCATTAAGATCATTATCTTTGAATCATGCTAAAGGAGTAATTTTTTTTGTTCAAATTAACCCATTAAAATCACTTAAATTTACTTTTTTTATTAAAATAAAAAAATTTGAATCACATCTAACGGTTTATCTGTTTAAAATTCATCTTAAAATAACTTTATTTATATATTAAAGTGGCAAAAACTTCTTAATCTTTTAACACTTTTTAACACCCAAAATGTCTTGTTTCTCTTTTTTTGTCAATAAAAATCGAAAAAATAACTTTAATATGAATAAATTTGTGTCTTTAAACAGTTTTGAGATCAAACTTGTGGACTAAAGATTAAATGACAATAAAATAAAAGTTATAAATAAAAAATCACTTAAAAAAAAATCATTTCAAAAAATCAAATTAAATGCTAAACACATTTCAAGGAACCAGTAACCGAAAGATATTTTGTCATAAATAAAATGCAAATTTTATATATATTTCTTTCTTTTTTTCTTTGTGGCAAGACAAGGTTGGGGTTTTTTTTAACTTTTTTTTGAAAAATACTTAAATATACGATTCACCCATATTACAATTGAACTGGTTTTCTCGTTATTTTTTTTTGTTTTCGAAATAAAATCACAAAAATTGATTTGAAAAAGAATTTAAAGTTAAACAAGTGAGAATGCAATACACAGCTATGCCGAGTCTTCAATACCCTCCACTACAACTGCTTAAGAATTAAATAAATTATGTATCGTATATGCACATTATACACACATACAAACTCACACACACTCATAAATGCATGCAATATATGAATTTCATAAAATATGTTATATTTTTGACTATAACTTCTTTTTGACTGAAGCGATTTTGATGTTTTTTTGAAATAGTAATGAGATACATAATTTTTGTTATTATTGTAATTTATTTTAAATAATTTTATTCTAATTTGTCGATTTATAACTGAAAATTTTACGAAAGTTTTTCGCTTTAATTTAGAGTTTGTCTCAGATATCGGTCTATATCTCTTAACATAATGAATCAATTTTGCTGGTTTTAAATTGAAAGCTTCTCAGGATTATTATAAATACTCAGGCCAAATTTCATAGAGCTCTGTCAATTATTGCGAATGCGAGCGAGCCAACAACAGATAAACGGAAAGACAGACAGACGGACAGATAGGCGAACAGATAGACTCAGGTTTAGATGTGATGCAAGAATATATATACATTATGGGGTCTTAGCGTTACACACGGAATGACAAAGTTAATATATGCCCTCTTCACCGTCTGTGTATTAAAATGGAGTTTAAAAAAATACTGTGACAGACAGACAGAGAGACTACGTTTACGGGTGCGAAATTTTTGAAATTTGAATAAAATTTAGTAATTTTCTATATTATTCTATATTTTTCAAATGATTTTGGTTAATGTTTCTAAAGAGTTCCTAAAATTTGTTGTATGAAGGTAGCACTATATTCTATCTCTTTTTCACAATTATTTTTCTCTGTGTATGCATTATGTTTATACAAAAGTCATTATAGATTTTTATGTTTCTTTTTCATCAAAATTAATTGGCGTATAAACGAGGCAACAGAATGTTAATCATGGTTGCCAGATTAATTTAGAAAAAATCGTCAAATTTAAAGTAAAAAAATCGTCAAATTTAAAGTAAAAAATCGTCAAATTTACTTTTCGAAATCGTCAAAAAATCGTCAACATAAAAAGTGGCTTCAAGCAATAGCTTCACCATCTTTTCATAAAGTTTATATTCGATTTTCACCTTTTTTCACTCATCAAAAAAGACGGGCAAAAAATTTTAAATGAGTCCAAGTTTTGGTGAAGGTGAGGAAAGAAAAGAAAACCCAGGATAACAAATATAAAATTCAAATATTTATGTTTGTGAAAATCGTTAAATTTAAGGCATAAATCTATAAAACGTTTTTTTTTCAAAAAAGTTGGCAACACTTAATGGTTGATAAAACTTTCCTTTTGTTTCTAATATCCGGGACCCTATTCCAGGTAGAATGCTATCGGTGAAGCTACATGTCAATATAGAATCTGACTTTAAAACTAAAAAAGTCCTCATAGCAATAAGTCAATTGAAACACTTGAATTCGGTGCTGCCAAGAAGGAAGTTACTAAATCGCCCTACACGGTAGTTTCTTAGTTTAAAATCAGAATACATCAGATTACTTACAGATTTAGTGTTACAATAATTTCAACTCACATTTAACGATGTCTGTCCGTCTATCTGTCCGACCGGCTGTCCACCTGAACTTTGCAAACACTCTACAGGTTGCAATTTTTAAGATGTCTTAATGAAATTCGATACACATTATTACTTTCGCCCAGGGAAATTGCTATGTGTGGTCTAATATTTCATGTAACTCTCGTACAAATTTACTTCCGGAATAAGTTTTTAAGCTTTTAAATATAAAAGCAAAAATGTTATTGTAAAACGATGTGCGAAAGCCGATTTTATGGCAGCTATACAGGGCTCCTGGCAAATATCACATCCCCCCATAAATGCTGTTCTGCACACTTAAGCATAAATCAAAAACTCAAATTATACGAGGGTCGTTCAATAATTTTTCGTAACTACTATTTACAAGCAACTTTTTTTGATTTTGCAATTTCGTTTGTAATTTTAGAGTGTTGAATTTATCGAAAGTGGTGAAAATGAATAAATAATCATCAAGAAATTTTACCTTCTTAATATTGAGTTTCAGTTCAAACTTATGATTTGATAAAATTTTGATCTAATTTTTTTTTAAATTATTTAAAAATTAAATTCATTTTTTTATAATTTCGATGAAGTTTTTCATTATTCGTTTATTCACCAAATAATCTGCATTTTGTACAAATTCTCGAAATCACTAAAAATTGCTCAATCATTTTGTTAATAAATATTTGAATTTTATTGAAATTTATTTTATACAAAACTAAATACTTAACATTTGGTTTTTCAAGGCCCTTGAATTAAAACAAATACAAACAAATCGAATAAAGTCTCGGATTGAAATGAATATTATTTTTTATGAACTGAATATTTGACTATAACTCTCTATAATATTTATTTAAAATATTTAAACAATTTTATACCCTCCACCACCACAAGTGGTGAAGAGGGTATATTAACTTTGTCATTACGTGTGTAACGCTAAGAAGATCCATCTAAGACTCCTGTAATGTTTACATATTTTTGTATCAAATCAAACTCTAAGTCGATTTAGCTATGTCCGTGTGTATGTCAGTTGTTAACACGCTCACATCCAAAATAATTGAAATTTGACCTGAATATTTATTATAATCCTGAGAAGTTTCCTATATAAAATCAAAATCGGTTCAGTAGTAAAAATGTTATAGACAAATATATAACTTAGTTTATGACTCATTAAGTGCTCTGTGTTATATACAACACAAACTTATCTTTATTGTATACATCTGTGAGTGTATTTGAGTCTGTATGTACATAACGTATTTACTCCACATTGTGATGGAGGGTAATACTAGATTCGTCATAGCCGAATATAATATTCCTACTAATTTTAAATGATGATTTACATTTAATGTTAACATTATTTAAATACTCTACACAGAAGTAAAAAAACATTTAATAAATAATTAAATTTCAGTCTGTGGGAATTGAATAAAAAAAACACCAAAATATTTATCTAAAAGAAACTAAATTAAGTCACAAATATTTATTAAAGTCTTATTTAAACTGTTTGTTAAAAAAATTAGCAAAATCTGTTCAGAAATAAAGAAATAAAAAGCAAAAATTCTAAACTAAACTCAAAAACGCAATTTGTTTTTTAGATAAAAAGTTTAAAATTCTCTGCTGCTCTTTAACAAATTCTAATTTATTTAAATTATTTATTTTAATTTAAACATTAAAATTAATAAAACGTTTTTGTAATAATTTTTGTTTAATTAAATTAAATTTGAATTTTTATTATTTACATTTGTATTTTTGTATTTTTTTCAAAATGACTAATTTCCTATTTTAGCAAATTATCTGAATGACTTACAAATATCTGATTGGATTTTTAATTATTTATTAAGAAGAAGAATAAAATTAAAACAAATAAGAATGTTATATTCGTCTATGCCGAATCTTCAATACCCTCCACCAAAATGTGTGTAAAGAAATATGTTATTTATCGTACATACACAATTACACATACACTAACAGACGTATACATTATATATATATATATATATATATATATATATATATATATATATATATATATATATATATATATATTTTTGGCTATAACATCTTTACCTCTGAACCGATTTTAATAATTATTGGAATGACAATCAATATTATGGCAAAATTTTGTTCTAAAATCGATTAATAAATGACATTTATAGAATATTTGTTTGCTTGAATTTAGTGGATGCTTCAGATATCGGTCTGTAACTTTTAATAAACTAAACAGATTTTGCTGGTCTCAGGACTATAACAAATACTCAGGCCAATTTTCATTGAGTTCTATCAATTATTGTGGTTGTGAGCGAGCCAGACAGACAAGGGTCTGAGGTAATTCCCTCTTAGTGTTACACATGGAATGACAAACTTAATATACCCTCTTTACCACTTGTGGTGGTGGAGGGTATAATTATCTTTATTAGCTTCCTAACTGGTTTCTGGGTATTTTAACAATTTATTTGATTTTTTTTCAAATTTGAAAAAGATACGCAAAATAACAATTTTATTACAAAAAACACATTTACTAAATAAAAAAAACCTTATTAAGGACTGAGATCGAAAAATTTTAAGACACGTTTTCATTAAAACTTCGAACGCAGGTACTATTTGAATTTTTTTGTGATCAAGATAACTTTATAAATTATGTCGGTTATCAGGTTTAATGTCAAACAAATGAATTGAACTGTTACTCTACCGGGAGAATTAAACTGAAATAGTACCGGGAGAACTCGTTCGTTGATAGAAAACCTTGTACAGATAGAAAAAATGATCAACATGATGTTTCTAAAGCCAAAAAATGGTAAACATTTTCAAAAAAGCTCCCTACACATGCGGCAGAAAAGCAGTCCAGTTAGCTCTGTGCTCAGACTATTTGTTACTGAAAATAAAAGCTAATCAGGTCTAAAAACTCATAAGGCTTAAAAAGTTCTGATAGGAACGCTGCTAAAAATGTAGAGTCCAAAAACAGAAAACGGAAATTGAAGTCAAGTTTACTGGACGACGCAATGTAAGTTTTGGCAGATTTTTCGCAAAATCCTGTTCAAAAATAATATGTTGCTGATGTTCTAGGGAATGTCGAAGAAAAGTTAAGGATCCAAATGCAATCAGAATTTCCCAAAAAGTTCTTGTCATGGCAATAAATATGCAGTTGCGGCAAAAGAAGCCAATAATTTGTTACAACGGGCTCTATAAACACTGAAATTTGTATCAATTCATATCAAGGAAGATTTACAAGAAAAGGCTGCTTTCATTCATAAGACTTCATAATGTGTCCACTTATTTTTCCCTGATTTGGCATCCTGTCACTGTGGTAAATAAGCCCTTGAGTTGTACAAGAACAATAATCGAATCCTCCATACTCCCCGAAGCAAAGACCAGTGGAGAGATATTGAGCTCTTGTTAAAAGAGAATTGAAGAGGTCAAAAAGTGCTCGAACAGGTAAACTACCTGTTCGAGCAAAGTGACAGAAAACGCTATAAAAACGTTAGAGAAACGGTTTCCGAAAACGGTTCGAATTTTATTACTTTTATTTTTTTGTAATTTATAATAATAATTTCCAACATTAAAATATATGTTAAGAATTTTTCGATCTCAGTCCTTATGACAAAAAAATTACATCAAAATCAGTTTAATTATTTATACTGATGATGACACCGGTCGGTTTGTCATTAAGATCGGTGTTAATAGAATTTGAAAATATAAAATTTTATAAATTTTTGATTTTATGGTTTACAGATAATAAATATCGAAAGCCCTGCCTATTTCCGAGAATTTTATATAAATAACTTAAATTATTTTCACCGCAAATAAATTTTAAATAAAACAGATATTTCATCACAAAAAAAATCAACACTGGAGTAATTAAGTGCTGAAAAATCACCTAAAGATTTCAACACCACACATATGCAAATCGCGAGTTTTTGGATATAATTCTGTAACATTTGAATCGTTACAGATGTATTAATAAAATTTCACATGTTTAGAGATAAGGTGTTTTCTAGTTCCTTTGGAGAAGTGCAAACCTCTAACTGGTCAGGGGCGTGATCGGGCAGCCACCAAAATTGAACACCTTGATTTTTAAAGTTTTGGATTTTGATTTAAAAATTTGCAAAAAAAATATGAATTTGAGTCAAAAGACATTTTATATTTAGATAATCTTTATAAATCTCTTCTATAGTTTTAGAGATGTTCAAGTTGAAATAAATAATTTTATTCTTGTCTTTCTTTAGCTTTAATTTAAAGGCTTAATAAAGGTCCTAAAGAACTAAAAGTGAATGTTTAGTTAAGGTTAAATCTTTATCCAGGTTATAAACTCCTTATTACAGATATTTGGTATCTATGAAAACGTTAGAAAAAAATTAAAACGAATAACGGTATTTATTTCAAATTTCTATATGATGTATGCAAATTTATCCACAAATCAGGGAATTAAAAAGATTCCCACTTTCCATGCGAAAATACCCAAAATCCCAATACATATAAATTATGTTTAAAAATTTACATATTTTCCCTTAAATGATCACCTTGTCAAGATTAAGGACAGTCCGACAGAAAATCCTATATGGATGTTTACTTTATTAATGTAGCTTTATATCAAGGATAATTGAAAGATAATCCCAGTTTTACGAATTGCATACTTAGAAAGGAAAGTTTGACTAATATTGGAAAGGGCTTGTGAGCAGATATTTGCCTCAAGTTCATCCGAAATTGGTGTACACATGTTCTCGTCAAGATTTTGTTTTAAAAATAATAAAAAAATTATAAAGTTGATAACAAAAAATTATTTTATCAGTGACTTAATGTTTTTTTTTTTTTTTTTTTTTTTTTTTGAAAAATTCCAAAATATTTGATTTTTTTCAAAGTTCTAAATTCGGGTTAACAAAACTTTTTAAGAGAATTGTATTAAGATCTTTAAGAATTCTATAGAGAATATGATCCATATTTTTTATAAAATTTTGTTAACTCTATTAAGATCACTAACTTAAAGGATCAACAAGAATAAGAATATGTTTAAAATTTACTTTGACTTGATTATCTCTGAAACTGTAAGAGATAATTTATAAAGGATTATATTTTAAAGAGATTTACAGATTTATAGATATTTAAATATTTATGTACAAGATTTCTTTTGTCTCAATTTGGTAATGAATTTATGGCTGAAAAAAAACAACTTATCAGAGGTGGCCAAATTTGAAGGATCGTTAAATTTGCCCTTTTATACACAGACACTTGAACTTCTTGAGATCAACCTTAAAGTTCTTTACCTCGAACCATGATAAATGTCATTAACATATCTTTAACGGTTCAAAAGTTAGAGAATTATTTCCCAAAAAATCATTTTGGACACGCTGTTCTAAAATATCGCCCACTTTAAGTCATCAAATTATTACAGTGAACAAGTAAGAAATCTATATTCGGCTATGCCGATTTTTCAATACCCTGCACCACAAATGTGTGTGAAGGAAATACATTATGTTTTGTACATACACACTCACACATACACTCATATACAATATATGCAAGTTTTTGCTTAAATATCACAGAGGAACATTTAATGAGCCATAAAATAAGTTATAATTTCGACAATATCTTTTTTCCTAAACCGATTTTGATTATTTTTGGAATGATAATGGGGAACATAGTTTAATATGATGGCAAAATTTCATTCTAATTTTTCGATTTATAGTTGACAATTTTACAAAAATATCTTGCTTGATCTTAGAGGTTACCTCAGATATCGGTGTATATCTTTTAATATAGAGAACCGATTTTGCTGCTTTTAAATAGGAAACCTCTCAGGAGAATAACTAATACTCAGGTCAAATTTCATTGAGCTCTGTCAATTATTATGGATGTGAGCGTGTCAATAATAGACAGAGCGACGGACAAATATACAGACATAACTAAATCGACTCAAATTTTGATACAAGAATATATATACACTATGGGGTCTGAGATGATTCTTTCTTAGCGTAACACATGTTGGGTATAAAAATCTCAACAAGAATGTTGAACTAAACATTTTGATCGTTTTTATGTAGAAAATAATTCCAAATTATTTATTTATGAGAATCATAAATTATAAAAATCCCATAAATTGTAATTATAATTGAAACCTGTAACACTTTAAAATATTTATTTATCTTATAAATAAACATTAAATATTTAACATTTTTTATAAAAACAAATATTTCTTAATAATCAAATTAACACTTTTTAAAAAAAGTGTTACTTTTTTTAATAACAATAATTATTCAACATCCCATAGCGATTTTTACAATTTTTATTATTTTCAGAAAATAATTATTTTGTCACACTCACACTCACACACACACACACACACAGACACACAAATATTTAATTATTTATGAGGGAATTTTTTTCTTTTTTTTATTATTCTTAATAATTTTATTTAATTGTTATAAAAAAATGATAAATATGAGTTAATTTTAGTTTAATTTTTCTAAAACTGATAAAAATTATTATTATTTTATTAAGTATTTTGTTCTGTTCTCTTCTGTTCTATTTGAAACAAAATGATAAAAATCAACTTCAAGAATAATAAAACAAAAAAGCGGGGTTTTTCTAAAAAGAAATAGAGATACTTTTTTTTTGCAAAAGATAATTTTTTTAACAATTTTGTTGGAGCAATTTTTACTGAAAATAAAAGAAAAAAACAATAAAAAAAATAATAATGATTCATTAAGATTAAGTTTAATGGAACGAGTCTAAGAAAACAAGAGTTTAAATTAATAAAAACAAGTTAGAATGATATATGCGACTGCGCCGACATCTTCAATACTCTTCACCACAAAAGCGTGTGAAGTTAAAATGTTATGTTTCGTATATACACACTCACATGAACACTCACAATGGTATGCAATGTATAAAAGTTTTTCTTCTTTTGGAAACTTTTCAGGACCTTAACAAATAATCAGGCTAAATTTCATTGATCTCTGTTAATAAATATGGATATGAGTCTGTCAACAACAGACAGACAGACAGACGGACATAGCTTAATCGACTCAGATTTTGATTTGATGCAGGATTATATATACATGATGGGGTTTAAGGCGATTCCTTCTTAGCGTTACATACGGAATGACAAATTTATGTACCCCCATCACCAGATGTGCTGGTGGAGGGTATAATAAGATAACAATAATTTAAAACAGAGGTGACCAACATACAGATTTTCTGACTCGTATGGCACAGGTGACCATATCGATATTTTTGGAGAAATAATTATGTAACTTTTAGAATTTACGAGATATCTCTTGATGAAATTTCACCATTTTAAAGCTTAATTTTTGAGTTCATTTGAAGAACTACAGATTCCTATCGCAGTCAGGGCCAAAATAGGTAACCCACCAGTACTCAACTCCTTTAAAAAAATTGGCTAAAAATTGATTTATGAATAAAGTATGATTAAAATGTTTAAGGACTAAAAAACAAGGGTAACAAATAGTTTAAAATGTATTTTAGGCTAAAATATCTCTATAACTGTAAGAGATAACCTATACCGGTCCATGTATTTTTTAAAGAGATTTTAAAGGTCTTTCTATAACTATCAAGTTTACCTCAATCAATAAATGAATTTTTGAAAATTTTTTTAATCCACATATCCGAGGTGGCCAACTTTGGAAATTTACCTACTACACCCCTGATCACATAGGCGCTTGTAATTCTCTTTATTAAGACACAATGTGCATCGCTACTCGAAAAAATGTTGAATCTCAAAAACGGATAAATAATTTAATCGTTAAACTTAATTAAAAAAACCCTCAAAGAAGTCAAATTAGCTTGGAAATATGTCATCTAACGTTGGTCAAATTTTTGAAAGTTTTAACTGTTATAAATTGTCAGAAATCTATATATATTTTTTAAATTTTTATATTTTTTCTATAATTTTTATCAATTGATTCGATTTTGATTTTCAATAAAAATTTTTATTATTTATCAGTCTGTTATTTTTATAATTTATTATAGTTAAAGTGTTATAAATTTTGTTAAAGTGTGTGAAGTTAGCTACGACAGTTAGCTACTTTTTTCAAAATTCTGTTAATTAACATTTCTCTTGCTCAGAGAGTGAAAAGTTAACAGAATTCAGTTTTAATAACATTTTTGGAAATGTTAATGACGTATACTTAATAGAACCAATGCGTAACGACTTTTGAAAATTTTTGTTCTTATATTTTAATAATATTTTTACAATTTAATATAGTTATAAACAATATAAAGGGACATACTAATATCAAGGATCTTACATATAATATCAAAAATAAACCAAAACCAAAGAAGGTGCTCTAATGGAGCCTAACATGAAGGAATTGTATAATCTTGGTATCAAAATATGGGCCAAACGAAAAAAGGTGCGCTATTGGGGCCTAGTACGAAGAAAAGCTACACTCCCATAGAATTCAGAACAGAAAAGAGAATATTGAAAATTAATCATGATTTTGAGAAAAAGAACTTTGAAAATTTTCAAATTTTCACTATTTTCATATAAGGGTCCAAATTGGTATCAAAATATGGGCCAAACGAAAAAAGGTGCGCTATTGGGGCCTAGTACGAAATAAAGCTACACTCCTATAGAATTCAGAACAGAAAAGAGATTATTAAAAATTAATCATGATTTTGAGAAAAAGATCTTTGAAAATTTTCAAAATTTCTATATTTCATATAAGGGTCCAAATTGGTATCAAAATATGGGCCAAACGAAAAAAGGTGCGCTATTGGGGCCTAGTACGAAGTAAAGCTACACTCCTATAGAATTCAGAACAGAAAAGAGAATATTGAAAATTAATCATGATTTTGAGAAATTGAACTTTGAAAATTTTCAAAATTTCTGTATTTTTATATAATGGTCAAAATTATTATAAAAATATTGAAATTTTGAAAATTTTCAAAGTTCAATTTCTCAAAATCATGATTAATTTTCAATATTCTCTTTTCTGTTCTGAATTCTATAGGAGTGTAGCTTTACTTCGTACTAGGCCCCAATAGCGCACCTTTTTTCGTTTGGCCCATATTTTGATACCAATTTGGACCCTTATATGAAAATAGTGAAAATTTGAAAATTTTCAAAGTTCTTTTTCTCAAAATCATGATTAATTTTCAATATTCTCTTTTCTGTTCTGAATTCTATGGGAGTGTAGCTTTTCTTCGTACTAGGCCCCAATAGCGCACCTTTTTTCGTTTGGCCCATATTTTGATACCAAGATTATACAATTCCTTCATGTTAGGCTCCATTAGAGCACCTTCTTTGGTTTTGGTTTATTTTTGATATTATATGTAAGATCCTTGATATTAGTATGTCCCTTTATATTGTTTATAACTATATTAAATTGTAAAAATATTATTAAAATATAAGAACAAAAATTTTCAAAAGTCGTTACGCATTGGTTCTATTAAGTATACGTCATTAACATTTCCAAAAATGTTATTAAAATTGAATTCTGTTAACTTTTCACTCTCTGAGCAAGAGAAATGTTAATTAACAGAATTTTGAAAAAAGTAGCTAACTGTCGTAGCTAACTTCACACACTTATTTTGTTATATTGTTATACAAGTTATACTAACTAACTGGTATATGAGTAATATTCTAATTTAATAACGCTTATTAATTTCTATTTTAAAAGTTCTTTTGTTTTAAATTATAAATTTTTGACTTAAATGAATGGAACTGATGATCAGTGACAATGACGATGATCCGTTTTTTTTTTTTTTTTTTTTTTTTTTTTTTTTTTGTGAAGTGGAACGAGTTTTTAAGGAAAAAAATTTTTGATGAATATTAAATAAGACTTTTTTAAGGTTTCCCTTAAATCATCGCAGAATATGGTTAGAGTTGAGGTACTTTCGAGTTCGCTGAAATGTATGGGGAAAAAGCTTGATTTTATTGTAAGATGTCTAGTTTAGGTTAAATTTTCGGTTCTGGTATAAATTTCTAACCCAAACTTCAGAACTTCAAGATTTATAATATTTAAAGGTAAAGTTAGCCGAATGTAATTTGATTCATTTGTCCTATCCGTCCTACATTTTGGCCAAAAAAGGAACCTTGGAAATGTAATTAGAACCGATTTTATTACTTTCGCTTTTACAGTTCTTTAGATATTCGATTATTAATATTTACTTTGTGTTTGAGTACTTTTCACTTGATCCCAAAACGTCCTATATTTTAATCAATAAAACAAAAGTCTTGAGAAAGTGGTTGGGGTTAAATTCGTGAACTATTACCATTATAGTTCCTTAAATATTCGATATTCAGCATTTTTTTGTATAGGGGGCACCTGCTCCCATGATCTTATCCGTCCTTCATTCTGTCCAGTAAACCAGTTACTATTGGGACCAAATTTGAAAATTCTTCTTTAGATATCCGATTATGAAAATTTTTTTGTATGGAGGTTATCACTCCCCCTGATCCTATCCGTCCTTCATTTTGTCAAGTAAAACGGTTACTTGATAAAGTGGTTGCGACCAAATTCGAATATTCTCGCTGTTATAGTTCTTTGCCTTGTATGAGGGCTACCTCTTTCCCTGATCCTATCCGTCCCACATTTTGCCTCATAAAAAAGTTACTTAATGGAAAAAAATTTGAAAATTCTCGCCGTAGATTCGATAATAAATACTTGCTCTGTATTGGGGTACCTTTCCTTCTGCTCCTATCGGAATTTTTTATAGTCTGTGTTGTTTTTGGGTACATGGGGATAATGAAAATCGCGAAATCGGTCCAGTGGATTACCTGTCTACATGTCCCAGACAAACAAACCTATGATTTGTTTATATAGATTTAAATTTTTGGATTCAGTTAAGCTGACGATAAATATACAAGTTTTGCATTATATTTTTGATCGCAAGATCAGTACGATCGTCTGGAAATTTATAAATTTACAGAAGTGAAGCAAAATATATCAGAAAATAGTTTTTTTGACTTCTGAATATTTATTCATTTTTTTTTGCAACCTTTAAAATTAAAACGAAACAAAAAAATCGGAGTTCAATGAACTTTGACTTAAATCATTTAAGTGTTAATTTGAATGACATTTTTAACACCCACTGATTTTTATTGTTTTTATATTGATTTGTTTCTCAGCGTGAAATGAGCCTTCAAAACAATTTAAGTTTAAAAAACTTTTGCTAAAATTATTTCAAGACTTAAAAAAAAAATCGGGTTTATAAACTTGAACTGACAGAATAATATAATTCTAGATCCCGTAATTGATAAAGTCAGTGATCGGTCTCATTAAAATTCTACATTAAATTATTAAGTGAATTGATATTCTGTAATTTTGAGGTTATAATGATAACATTTAATAGTGGGCGTTCAAATCTAACTAACAAATCGACCTCTTTAAGTTCAGGAGGACATCTTGTATGCACGATCAATAATATTAAGAGGCATTTAAGTAGCATAATGTCTGACATAACGATTCTACAAGTCTGTCTTATTTCTAGCATCAGTAAGCCGAGTAAAATGGTACGAGATGATCCTACAATAGTCTCCAATTATTCTTAAATATATCGTTTTATTCTTTATTCACAAGATCGCTCACGTAGTGTTTAGACCGGAGGTAACCGCACGCATTACTATGCATCTGTCTTTCTGTGAGTGAAGCAGTAAAAAAAAACTTGAATGAAAGCTCGTTTTGATTACAGCGCAGCATTCATTGAAGAATTTTTAGTTTGACCTTGCGAGTAAGGAAATTCTATATTTTGGGCACCTCTGGTTTAGATTATAATTTAGAAAAGATAAATTATAATTCTGAAATTATTCTTAACTAAAAATTAAAACGCATTTAAATGTTTATTATAATTTAACTCATGATCAGTTCTCTTTGTTTTTTCTCCCTCTCTTCTCCAAAAAAAAACAAATGCATTTAAGGAGTGAGATCGAAAAATTCTTAACACACGTTTTTTAAGAATTAAATTAAAAAAGGTGTCAGAAAACAAATCGTACTGAAATTATTAAATATTTTCAATAAAACCCACAAGCACAAAAGATCTGCTGTCAAGCTGCTTCCAATTTTATTAAATAGTACGTTAAAACTGGTCCATTGACAGAAGTTCTGGTTCAGGTAGAAGGAGTGGTTCACATGATATTTCTAAAGCCCAAAAAAGAAAGCATTTTCAAAAGAGCTCCCAACACATCTGGTAGGAAAGAAGCCCGGTTAACTCATTGCAGGGACAATTTGGTACGAAAAGTTAAAGTGAATGCAGGTTTCAAACCACACAAGGCTCAAGAAATTCTTGGCAGGAATGTTCCTAAAAATGTAGAGGCCAAAAGTAGAGCACGGATATTGAAGTGACGTTTTCTAAAAAAATAAACTTGTTGCTTAATAATGATGATGAAACATTTGTTCTGGCAAATATTGCGCAACTTCCTGGTAAACATTTTATTTTGCTGATGCTCGAGGGAATGTTGAAGAAAATTTTGATACCCAAAAGCAGTTAAAATTTCCCAAAAACTTCTCCATTCATAGGACTTCGTAATGTGTCCACTAAGTTTTTACCCTCAATTGACATTCAGTCACTATGGTAAACAAGACATTAAGTGGTGCAAAAACAATAATGTAATATTGATATCCCCCAAAACTGCCCGGAGCGAAGTCCAGTAAAGAGTTATAAGGCTTTTGATAAAAGGGAATTGAAGAGAGAGTAGATTTTAAACGGAGATGGACTAACTGCTCGAGCAAAGTCTCAGAAAGCGCTGTAAAAACATTAATAGAGTAAAAGGTTCAAAATTTCATCACATGTGATCAAAACTATAAAACTATTTTCAATCAAATGAAAAAAAAATAATAATAATAATAAAACTGTAAGTTTAGTGGCTTCATTTTTATTAACATGTATGTTAAACATTTTTCGATTTCACTTCGTTATAGTGGAAAAAAGAACGTTAATTTGAAAATTCTATTTATATAAAAATTAACAATAATTAGATAAAACAAAATCTAAAAAATAAAACATTTAACAAAAATTTATAATAAAAAAGTCAACATTTTTATCAGAAGAGCAAATAAAATGCAAAATTATCTTTTATCTACAATTAAAGGCAAAAACACACGAAAACGATTTAAATTGTTGACAAAAGTGATTTGGAATAAAATAAAAATTAGTTTATTTTAAATTTGTACTCTAAATGCAAAAAAACGATAAACAAACGACCTTCTCAAGTACATTTACGAATGAATAAAAATAATAACAATTTTTCAAGTGTTTTGTTTTTTACAATTTATTTTATTGAAATTTTTTTTTTAATTTTTATTGATCATTTGAATAGATTTTTTTTCCTAAATTAAATAACTACATTTTTTGAGTGGAGGGGGGGGGTGGGTAAGAGATTCTAAGAATATAATTTTTTGTTAACCACAATTTTAGTTAACTCTATTTCTCCAAATAATTAAATTTAAGTCATTTTCAAAGATCATTTTAAGAGAATTAAAATTCAAAACCTTTAACCAAATTGCTTTGAACAACTAAGTGAGTCCATTTCAAATATATTTTATATTTTTCAAAGTTTCAACATTTTTTGTTTTTCTAAAATGATCATGTTGATGATCGTAAAAAAAAAACGATTTATTTAAATAATTAAAACGTGTAGAAAATTTAATTTACTTCTCAAATATAAATTTATTTATAAATTTTTTATTATCATAATTAAAGGAAGTATTTAAAAAAAAAAACTACGAAAATTTTGCAATTAACAAAAAAATCGCTTAAATAATGTCTGAGAATGGTGAATTATAACACAAAATTATATAAAAGGAAATGAAAATTTTGCAATTAAACAATAAAGCGAGAACTCATTAAGAATTTTTATTAATTATTTTTTTGCAAAATAAATTTTAACGAATTATAATTATTGGGGAACCGATATCAAGTGCAAACTTATTGAGAATTAATAAAAACTTTTAGCTCAATATTCAGAGCATTTTCTCCGATTGTAGGAAGAATATTGGCAATTTTGTCATATATAGATATTTCGATACCAGCTCCTTGATCGCCAGATCAATTTTCTACAAAAAAGCTGTTCAGATTCTTACAAAATTTATTTATGAAGGAGAAATGAGATCGAAAAATTCTTAACACACATATGTGTCATTGAAACCTTAAACACAAAACTTAATTTAATTCTTTTATTTCATTTAAATTATTATAAAAATTTCTCAAAAAAAAAATATTTTAGAAGTTTCATTCGTGATGAAATTGAGAACGTTTTTCAGAAACGGTTTTTATGATAATTTCTGCCACATTGCTCCAACGGTTAGCCCATCCGAGCACACCGTTTCTGTTCTCTTCAATTCTCCTTTTAAAAGAGTCCAATATCTAACCACTGGCTTCTGCTACAAAAAGTTTTGAGAACTTTGCCTCCCATGGTAAAAATACCTCATTCTTGCTCTTGTACCACTCAAGGGCATGTCTATCAGAGTGACAGGGTGCCAAATCAGTCCAAAAATAATGGAAACAGTGTAAATTTCGGTATTTATAGAGCCCGTTGTAACATATGATTGGCTTTTTTGTCGCAACTGTTTGCCATACCAATAAGTTTTTAGGCAATTTGACTTTGGGGGCCTTTTGGGCCCTATGCATTTCTTCATTATTTCTTCGAGCATCAGCAACATAAAATTTTTACCAGGAAGTTGTGAAAAATCTACCAGAACATATGATTCGTCATCCCTTATGCAGCTAGAATATCTTTTTTTAACCTGACATAAATTCCGTGCTCTGTTTTTGGCCTCTCAGTTTTTAGCAGCGTTTCTGCCAGGAACTTTTTGAGCCTTGAATGATTTTTAACCTGCATTAGCTTTAACTTTTCGTACCAAATAGTCCGAACACAAAGCTAACAGTTCTGCCTTCCCACTGAATATGTTGGGAGCCCATTTTGAAAATGCTTTCTCTTTTTTGGGGGGTTCAGAAACATCATGTGGACCATTACTTTTATCTGAACCAGGTTTTTTGTCAAGGTAGAAGTTCTGCTGAAAGTGTTTAATAACATTGGAAACAGTTTGACAACAGAACTTTGAATGCTTTGCAAACTGTTTGTAGGACCAAGTTGGTTTTTATTAAAAATATTTAATAATTTTAATACGCATTTTTTTTGGTATCTGATTTTAGTCGGGCATGTCTTCAAAATTCGTTCAATATATTCTAGTGAATTTCGCACAGTTATTTATGAGGTATTTTTGAAGTGTTTTGGGGAGCATAGCTCCTCTCAGGCCCGGGGGAGTAGATTTTAGAGTGACAGAAATTAATATAAAAACGTTATTAGCATTAGTTTCTTGCTCTCCTTAGAGCCGGGAAAGTACCCGCAAAATAGACGCATTCGAGGTCCCATTGAAATTTGTCCTCCCCCCGCTCCGAGAGGAGCTAAAAACTTACCATCTTCAAAAACACTCCAAAAATATTTCGAAATTATTAAGCGAAATTTGAATAAAATTCTTATTAAGATTCGAAACATCATAATCAAGATTTTCAAAGCTCTATTTTCAAACTTTCGTAAGTCTTAAGCTTAAGACTTTATAATTTATTTTTTATTGTGAATCACATCAATTCCTTTAAGGTATTTTTTAAATTATCAATAAATTTATTAATTTTGTCTGATATATAATATTTTGGAACTCAAGAAAAGTCATTGAACTTTTCTTGTACTAAAAAAAGAAATTTTAAGGGATAAATTTCTTTCAAAATTTCCTCAATAACAATTTTGTTTAAATAAATATAACATTTAATATCTTTAAACAAGAAAAATGTATATAATTTCAGGAAAATAAATTGGTTGCGATTTTTTTCAGTTTTTTTGCTCTTTCGCCATAATTTAGCCACAATTAATTTTTGCTTAATTTAAACAAGAATCAAAAGAAAAAAGATCGAAGAAATGAAATCAATTATAAATAAAATGAAATTAAGACGAGTACAGTGGGTTAAAAAAATTAACTGTCATTTGTTCTCATATGTTAAAAGTTAAATCTCAAATAAAATCTTTTTTATCCTTGACACAATTTTTTACAGTGTAACGTTTAGGTGCAAATATTTATGTATTTGAGGAAGTGTAAATTATTTAATGTAAAACCCGTCCCCCTCTCTACACCAAAAAAAATATCAACTTTCTGCGTAAATCCAAAAGAATGTGATTTTTGGTTTTTAACTTAAATACACATAACAAGAATTCTCTTATCGGTTTGTGGGCAAAAAAAATTTATGGCGTCAACCAGGTAAAAATCAACAACAAAAACAACAACATATTTTTTTATTAATATTGAGCTTTAGCAGAAGCTTAAAGCTACAAACAAATATTTACTTTGAATTAATTTGCATGCGTACAAATCTTTTATGTTCTTTTTGCTCTTTATGATCACATAACGAAGTTTAAGTTGTTTTTTATTATTTTTTATATTTATTTTTGGCAGAATGATCTGTTGACTTTTTCAAGTGAAAAAAAGTACGTAAATTTATTTTGAAGAAATAAACAAAAAAATTTACATAAACACAAACATAAAATGTTTATAAATAATCTACCAACACAATCTAACAAAAGAGTGAAACAAGACAGACAGACAGATGGATGGATGGACAGAAGGACAAACATTCAGACTGTCGAACAAACAAACTGACACTCAAACATTACATATTTCAGACACACCTTAAATCTGAAAAAAAATGTGTATGTTTATTTCAAATCTTTTTTTATGCCCTAAACCACCACAAGTGGTGAAGAGAGGTAGTGGTGTGTAACGCTTAAAAGGAATCATCTCAGATCACATAATGTATATGCTCACATCCACAATAACTGATAGACCTTAATGTAATTTGACCCGAGTACTATAGTCCTAAGAAATTTCCTATTTAAAACCAGCACAATCGGTTCAGTATATTAAAATATATAGAACGATATCTGATATCTCCTCTAAGTTCAAGCAAAAAACTTTCGTGAAATTATCAATTATAAATCGACAAATTAGAACGAAATTTTACTATAACATAAAGCTATATGTACTGCATTACCACACCAAAATTTATCAAAATCGGTTCAGTTATAACCAAAAATATAATGAATTTTATGACTCATTATGTGTTCCGTTTTATATCTCAGAAAAGCTTTTCTATATTGTAAACCTCAGTGAGTATATGTGTGATTGTGTAACGTATTTTCTTTACACGCATTTGTGACGGAGGGTATTGAAGATTCGGCGCAGCCGATTATAGCATTCGTACTTGTTTCGCATTCATTTCATTTTCAATTCATTTCATTTTATTCTTTAACACTTTAAATCATAATTTATATAAAATTTTTACACCATAATTCTTGTTTGTGGCTGAGAAAAGACTTTTTTGTTTGTTTATGACCAAGTTTGGAGGGATTTACTTACGGTCAAAAGTTATTAAAGTCAAAGTCAAGAATTTCTTGTGTTGTGGTGGTCTTAAGACCAAAAAAAAAAAAAACAAGATTTAATTAAAATGATAAAAGTGAGAAAGAATTTTTGTAAAATTTATTTGTTATAAATCTTTGATATTTTTTTATTATAATTAAATTCTTAACAATTTTTCATCTAAAAAAAATCAAATTCTTAAAATTTTTTTAATAAAAAATTGTTCAGGTCTTAACAAAAAAAATTTTTAAGATCTTTAAAATTTTTCCTAATAGAAAAATTATTAAGGATTTGAAATTTTTTTTAATAGAAAACAATTTAAGAATCTGAAAATTTTTATTAAGAACCTGAACAATTTTTTCATGAAAAACAATAAAGAATCTGAACATTTTTTCTGAACAATTTTTTTCTTAGAAAAATTGTTAAGAATCTGAACAATTTTTTCATAGAAAAATTGTAAAGAATCTGAACAATTTTTTCTTAGAAAAATTGTTAGAATGTGAACAATTTTTTCATAGAAAAATTGTAAAGAATCTGAAAATTTTTTTCATAAAATTGTAAATCTGAAATTTTCAAGAAAAATTGTTAAGAATCTGAACAATTTTTTTCATAGAAAAATTGTTAGAATCTGAACAATTTTTTTCATAGAAAATTGTTAAGAATCTGAACAATTTTTTTCATAGAAAAATTGTTAAGAATCTGAACAATTTCTTTCATAGAAAAATTGTTAAGAATCTGAACAATTTCTTTCATAGAAAAATTGTTAAGAATCTGAACATTTTTTTTCATAGAAAAATTGTTAAGAATCTGAACAATTTTTCATAGAAAAATTGCTAAGGATCTGAACAATTTTTTATTAGATAATAATTCAGATTCTAAAAAATATTTTATCATACCAATTTATTACAATGTTTCCATCCCTGTCCGTTATCCAAAATATTTAGTTTCAAATTTAATTTGTTTTCTTAATGATGATTTGATTATAATTTACAATTTTAATAAGAAAAAAAAAATCATTATTGTCTTGTATTTGCAGCAAATAACTGTAAAGACAACCAGGTATTGATTGCAGTGAACAATGTTTTTGAAAAATTGTAAACAACATAAATCATGTTAAATAAAATATAGTGGCAATATTGATGTTGTTCTAGCCACAAATTACTAGCAACAGCAAAAAAGTATCTTAGAAGTTAGACAAAAATAAAAATATCTTTAAGATCAATAAAATTTGAATCTGGACTATAAACAACAGATAGTTAAATCTGTGATAAAGTAAAATGTATACAATACACGGGGGATGATTACGAATATTTCGTAATATAATCAAATGTATTTATGACAACAAAGAATTTTATAGATACAACCAATTACTATTGTAGTCACAATTAATTTAAAAAGTCAACATTATTTCTTTTAAAAAATTTCAAACTTTTCTTATCTTTTCTGGAAGTTTCCATTCTTTTACTTCCCTTTTTTCTGTTTGTCACTTTTAGTACCTGCAACAATATCCCATCAATACTATTTCAACATAAATTTTTCAACATCAAAATATGTTTTTCGCGTTCAAAATTGCATTTGTTGCAACAGGTTTTAAATATTTTAAAAAAAAAAAGATATAAAAGAAAACGGGATTTCTTAGATAATTTTTGTTTTTTCTTTTTGCTCTCACTCATGTTGTTTGTTTGCAACTTGAGTTGGCAAAGTTGCAACACTCTATATCTACTCTAAAAGTACAACTATTTATTTATCTCAACACACCCATTACACACATTCGTTTAAGCCAAACAACCAAGTAGTCAAGCGGGCAGTTAGCCAAACTATTAGCCAACGTTTCTTGCTATTAGAGTCGAATACAATGATAAATAAAGATGGAGGACAGAAATGGATAATTTAGTACCAAACAAAATTTAATACAAAAGAAAATTAAAGATAATTTTTAAAAAGAAAGAAGCAATTTTTTCTTAATTTTTTAGATAAAAAAAATTTCTCAGATTTTTAAATTTTTTTATGAAAAACTTTTTCAGATTTTGAAAAAATTCTTAACAATTTTTCTATTCAAAAATTGTTCAGATTTTTAACAATTTTTCTATACAAAATTTTTTTCAGATTTTAACAGTTTTTCTATTCCAAAAAATTGTTCAGATTTAAACAATTTTTCTATTCAAAAAATTGTTCAGATTCTTAACAATTTTTCTATTCAAAAAATTGTTCAGATTCTTAACAATTTTTCTAGAAAAAATTGTTCAGATTCTTAACATTTTTCTATGAAAATTGTTCAGATTCTTAACAATTTTTCTATGAAAAAATTTTCAGATTCTTAACAATTTTTCTATGAAAAAATTGTTCCAGATTCTTAACAATTTTCTATGAAAAAATTGTTCAGATTCTTAACAATTTTTCTATGAAAAAAATTGTTCAGATTCTTAACAATTTTTCTATGAAAAAAAAAATTGTTCAGAAATTCTTAACAACGAAAAATTTTCTATGAAAAAATTGTTCAGTTTCTTAAAAATTTTTCTATGAAAAAAATTGTTCAGATTCTTAAAAATTTTTCTATGAAAAAAATTGTTCAGATTCTTAACAAATTTTATTTTTTTCAAAAAATTAAAAAAATTGTACTTTAAGAAATTTTGA
>PYHX02000494.1:53691440-53725778 GCA_004302925.2 Cochliomyia hominivorax | reverse complement strand
GAGGGTAATCATTTCTATGAAAAAGGTAATATTTTAATGATGTTTTATAAGAATTGATTTGGGTATTTTTGTGTGGAGGATGGGAATTTTTTAATTCTCTGATTCATCGACAAGTACCTATACATCATATTGAAATAACAAATAAATAGTATGATTCGCTTCGATTTTATTAAAGTTTTAAGATATAAAAAATAGAAAATTCAGAAAATTAAAAATTTTAATTCTTCAAAACTAACTTTTTTATTGATTCTTTAAATTCTTACGTTTTGATAGATATAAGAAATACTGCGATTTCTCTAGTCAAATTTGCTATTTTCCATACATTTTGAATTAAAATCTATATACAAGAAGTGGCCAATTTTGAAGCTTCACCGACTACTTCCCTGACCACGTAACACTGTACTCCTCAAATCGTTTTGAAGGTTTCTCAGCTATAATCTTGTAAATTTCAATATGATATGATTAACGGTTCTAAAGTTACAGAACTATTTCCTAAAACAGTCGATCGTGTGATGGTAGGGCATTATATAGACGGTCGTAATCGGTCTTGTTTTTCTTTTCATCTTTATCTCTTTTGTTGCTTAAATTAATGTTATTTGATAGAAGAAAAAATCCATTCCATTCTATTTTTTTTCGTGCACACCAACAAACAAACAAGATCATGTGTCTCCAACATGATATCTGTTCTTCTTCGTCTTTTTTTTTTTTGCCTCAAAGATTTGTCTTTTTAACAATAAAATCTCTGGTATTGTGTTGAGTGGTTATTTGTTATACAAGTTGATTATTTTTATTTTTTTTCTTCCACCATAAAACTCCTTTCCCATTTTTATCATTTGGTCGTTATTATTTGTAATTTATTTAAATTTCGCTTTAAAAAAAATCACTTTCAATATATTTTTATTTAAAAATCTAGTATTTTTCCATATATTTCTTTTTAAGCTTAAGTTACAGCAAAAAAGGTTGGTTAACAAATCCTTAGTTCAAGCTGCATTAAAACCTTCGTTTTCTTTGGGTTTGTTTTTTTCTATTTTTCAGTATCTTTTCGATTATTTTAATAATTTTTTCATTTCAAGTTCTTTTCTTCTTCTTCTTCTTTCATTGCTTATGGAAATCTAGGGAGTTGATTTGTGTTAACTTGTTGTCCATAAGTTGGAGTACAAACTCTATCTGTTTAGTAAAACATAAGTGTTATATGTATGTTGTTGTTTGTTGCTATTGTAATCTGATGTATTGTTGGCGGGCAATTCAAATACATTTATTTTTCAAAAACACGTACTTTGTTTTCTGCCAATATCTTGTAAATTCTATTTATTCTGTTTTTTCTCTATCTCCCTCCTCTATTGCATTTAAGGAGTCAGATCGAAAAATTCTAAACATACATATATGTTAATTAAAAGTGACATTTTAAGATTGGTGATGAAATTTGAATCTTTTTCGGAAACCATTCCATTAATGTCCATCCAGCCAATCTCCGTTTAAACTCTACTACACTTTTGAACACCTCTTTTGTGCTCTTCAATTCTCTTTTTAAAGGAGCCCAATATAACTCTGTATCACTTACGGGCTTGTTTAACAGACTGACAGGTTGCCAAGTCAGGCCAAAAAACAAGTAGACAAATTACGAAGTTTTTTGAATGAAAGCAGCTTGTTATACCAAGAACTTTTTGTGAAATTTTGACTGCTTTTTGGGTCCTAAACCTTTCTTCTACATTTCGTCAAGTCTCAGCAATATAAAATTTGTGACCAGGAAGTTACTTAAAATCTGCCAGAACATACGTTTCGTCATCCAGAAAACTTGACTTTAATTTCCGAGCTCAAAATTTTTAGCAGCGTTCCGATCGGGAACCTCGTATGTGTTTTAAACCTGCGTTAGCTTTAACTTTTCATTATCAAATAGTCCGAGCACAGAGCTAACCGGGCTGCTTTTCTACCCGATGTGTTGTGAGCTCTTTTCAAAATTCTTACTATTTTTTGGGTTCAGGAATATCATGTGAACCAGATTTTCTGTTTACGGACAAGTTCTCCCAATACTGTTCAATAACATTGGAAACAGTTGGATGGCAGAACTTTGTATATTTTCCCAACTTTTTTGTAGGACCAACAAGGGTTTTGTTGAAAATATTTAATAATTTTAGTATCCAGTTTTTTGGTCCCTGATTTTAATCAGATTTAGAATATATTCTAACATAATAATTGACATGTTTTACAAAGGTAACTTGATCAACAAAAATAAAATCTGTGTTAAGTACATTTCGATCTCACTCCTTCATTGCATTTATTTTTTATTCAAAGTTCGTTTTTCTTACTTAAGAACTGTAGAATTCGATCATTCATTCTGTTAACAACTAAAAGTGTGTAAAATATTTTCATTATTATTCCCTCGTTAGTATTTTGATCAGTTTTTTTTGTTTGTCTCTCTCTCTCTCCCGACAGCTCGACTTCATTTAAATTCTATAAATGATCGATGTTATATGAAATTATTTAGAATCGTTATTTAAATCGTATTTATTTGTTATGGATTTTTTTTCGAATGCAATTTTGTGTTTTTGTATCTTTTGGATTCGTTTCTTTAGCATTTGAATTTGTTTTTGTATGGGATTTACCAGCTAAAAAATTGGTTTAAGTTATATAAATTATAAGTTTAATAAAATTTTAGTTTTTTTATATACAAAAAATAAGAAAACATATTCAGGGTTTGAAAAATTTGCTATAATTTTTTAGATTTTTATTTTTTTAGTTTAAGCGTTTTTTCTCATTATGACGTTTTTTCTAATTTCTACATTTTATATTTTCTTTATTTCTTTCCTTTTAAATCTATTACTTTGTATACATTTTTATTATTTTTTATTAAGTTTTATTGTTTAAGTGATTTTTTTGATTTCGCGTTTTTAATCTCAAACAATTTTATTAGTTTCATTTTTCATTCAATTATTAGTCTTCCATTTTTGAAAACTTCAACGAATTTTAGGTTTTTATGGTCATTTCGATATTTGTTTTGAATTTTATACATTTTCTTAAGTTTTCAGTTTCGGACCTTTTAGTTTAAGCGTTTTTGATAATTTTGGCAATTTTTTAGTTGTATCGATTATTTTTTTAATTTTTCAGTTCCTAATATTTTTAATTTCATTCTTTATTTTTAAATTATTTTTTTTTTTACTTTTTCATTTGTAAAATTATTTTTTTTAGTAAAAACGTGTTTTGATTATTTTGGCGATTTTTTATTTTCATCGATTTTCTTACATTCGCGCTTAAATTCATTTTCGTTTCTTGGATATTTTAACTCTTATTTTGTTGGAAATATTAAATATATTTAAAACAAATTGAACTTGAGAAAATCGAGAAAATCGCTAAAATTACAAAACCAAACTGAAATTTAAAAAAAACGCTAAAACAAATAAAAATCGCTTCTTAAATATTAACATAAAAAAAAATAAATTAAAAAATGCTTAAATTTTAAAGTATCAAAATTGGGAAAATGCTTAATTCCAATTTTGATCCCTTTACATTTAAGGCATTTTTTTTTAATTTATCTTATTATATTAATATTTTAAAGCGATTTTTTTTTGTTTTAGTGTTTTTAATTTTGGTATATTCTTAAATTTCAGTGTGGTTTTGTAATTTTAGCGTTTTTTTTTTAAGTTTTAGTGTTTTTTTTATTTTAGCGATTTTTTTGTAAGTTTTAGTTTTTGTTGTTGTTTTAGTAATTTATTTAGTTTCTTTTCTAGGAATTTATGTAATATTTGTTTTGTTTTGGTTTTTTGGACGTTTTTTAATTGAAGCCATTTTTATTTTTAGGCGTTTCTTGTTTTAACGTTTTTTTATTAGAATTTATAAGCCTCATCAAATTGCAATATTTTGTTTTCAAAAATTTGCAAGTTTTTGTTTAAGAGTTTTATATTTAACTTGAGTTAATTTAAGTTTTTTTTGTTAATTTGGAGATTTCTAATATGTTTGTTTTTTATTTTTTAGCGTTTATAACAACTTTTTCGTTTTTCTTTTTTTTTTTTTTTTTGCGTTTTAGCGAGATTTTTATTATAAATTTCGATATTAGTTTTGACAAGTATTTTTTTTAAATCAGGCTATTTTAGCATTTTATGTGATTTTTTAGCGATTTTTAATTTAATTTTTTTAGCGATTTTTAATTTAATTTTGGTATACTTTTAACGACATTTGAATTTCATTTGTATGTATTATTGAAGCTTTATTTACAAGTATTTTTATTATACAATTTTTGCTAATTTTTAGCGTTTTCAATTTTGGCGGCTTTTAAGTTTTAAAGGCTTTTAAAGCTGTATTTGCGATTTCTCATTTTGGCGTTTTTAAGTTTTACAGGCTTTTAAAGCTGTTTTTGCGATTTTTCATTTTGGCGTTTTTTAAGTCTTAAACGATTTTTTTATTTCTTTTGATTCTAATTTGCTATTTTTTCTTTTGTACATTTCTTCAATTTTAGCGATTTTTTAGAAAAGTTCACTTTTTTTCTAAATTTCAATTCCTTGATCGAAAACGATCATATAAATCAAGTTTTTCTATCAAAATAAATTGACGTGTTACAAATTATTTATATAACAAAAAAGTAATAAACAAATATTACAAGATCACTTTATGAGATCAAACAAAATCGCTTGGTTACGCATTTCTTAACATCTAAACTTGTTACGTTACAAAAACAACAAAAAAAATTTGTTAAAGGAAAAGGACTAATGAATGTGAAAAATAAAAATAAAAAAGTAAAAATGCAATATTCGGCCGTGGCGAATTTTCAATACCCTTCAGCACACAAATACGTGTGAAGTAAATACATTATGTTTTGTACACGCACACACGTGTACAATGTATAAAACTTTCTTTTAAATACCACCAAGAACTCTTAATGAGTCATAAAATTAATTAAATTTTTGGCTTCAGATATCGGTCTATATCTTTAAACATACTAAAACGATTTTGTTGGTTTCAAATAGGAAACTTTCAAAGAATATAACAATTAATCAGGTTAAATTTTATTGAGCTCTGTCAATAATTGTAGATGTGAATAACAGACGGAAAGTTTTGATTCAACAATACATATACATTTTGGGGTCTGAGATGATTCCCATTTAGCGTTACACACAGAATGACAAAGTCAATATAACCTCTTCATCACTTGTGATGGTGTAGGGTATACAATTAAGGAAAAATTCATAACACAACGTGAGGTCCATTATAAGCAATAACAGAAAAAATATAGATCGTATGATCAATGGATCTACATGAAAGGCAGGTTTAGTTTTTCTCTCGCTCTCTCTCTCTCTCTTCTTCCCCTACTAAACTAAAAAAACTATATGATCCACACGTTTTGTTTTTTTTTTTAATGAAAATAAAATTTTGTAATAAATTGTAGGTTTTTCTCTTTATTGTGATACGAAAACGAAAACGTCTTTCAGGTTGGCAAATAATAAATGATCATGTGTTGGCTTATTTCTCTTTTTCCCCAACAGCCAACTCCAACTTGAACCAGTTTGAAATTGTAAATAATTTTTATTTATTTTTTTTTTACAATTATTCTGAAGGTTGGAGGACGTTTTTAAAGAAAAAAATAACTTGTACTTATTATTTACACTCACTCGTTTAGTTGTTTACACTCGTTTCTGTTGTATTATGTGATAGTTGAAGGGCAAAACTTTTTAACTCCAACATAATGATCGTTAAGAGTTGATCGGTCAGTTGGTTGATTTGACCATAAAAGTTTTATATGACCAACGTAATTATTAACAGTCCCCTGTTTAAAACTGGTGGGGGGGGGGGGGGGGTAAGGAAATTTCAATTACAAATGAAAATCATCATTGAGGCGTTTTCATTTGAAATCTACTGAAAGAAAACCTGGAATGAAATCGAAAATTGATTAAAGAAAGTACTATTTGTTGTAAAAGAAAAGTACTTTTAGTTAAAATAAGTACAAAGCATTATAATTTCTAAAATGTACCACTTAAAAAGGTACTAAATGTTATGTAATGTGGTCTTTCGAACGGGATTAACAGGTTAATCTACATGTTTTGAAAACATTATTTTGCGATCACTGACCATTTGCCAGTGCAATAAGCGAAGAATGATTGTACTATTTGTGCATTTTAAAAAAAGCAAAACATTAATTCAAATGTATCCGCTTCGAAGGACCCATATTAAAGCGACTTAAAACTATGAAATAAAATTTCCTCTTCGAAGAATACAAAAGCTAAAGAATTTTTCCTTTTCAGGAGTTTAAAAATTAAGTTCAAATATTACAATTGATCAGTTCAAAATAACGAAATTTACTTTAAAATTCATTAGATTCGAAGGACCTTTAAGTTGTATACAACAGATCTAATTTAAAAAAAAAAATTATTAAATAAATTTTTATATATTTTCTAGATTTTTTTTCAAAAAAGTAGAAAATGTCAAAATATTATATTAAGATATATAAAATTTTTGATCCTTAATTACAATTATTAATAATTTTCTTCTCTTTTATTTCAGATTGATCACTTGCAGTAAAAGAGGTAAATCGGATTATTGTATTATTTTAAATCTATTGACAATTTTTAATGTTAAAAATAAATTTTATTTAAACTCTACTGAAAATTCATATAAATATGCTTTCCAATGATATACAATACTTGAATTATGTCTTGATCTCCAAAGTGTGAAACAAGATTTAGAGCAACATTTTAGGGAAGAACGTTTTTAGTGTTTTTTTGTTAATACTAATAAAGTTTTCGAATGTTATTCTCTTGGTCTGATTATTATTTATAAACGATCTGTTGAAATGATCAAGTAGTCGATCGTTTGACTGGAAGATCGGGATTTACTTTAAGACAGGGAAGTCAAATAATTTTGAAGAAAATATAATTCCATACATTTTTATGAAAAAAGAAATTGTTTCTGTCTTTTTTTTAATTGGCATTTACCCAGAGGGCTTAGCTGCACAAAAATTCTCTTCCCCCTGATCCTGTTCCTTCTATATATTTTTTCTATTAAAACACTTTCATAAGAAAGTAGTTGGGTTAAAATCCTTTTACCCTCATTTCAATAGTTCTTTAGATATCCTTTAATGTGGGCTACCCCTCCCCTGGACCTATTCGTCCTACATTTTGACCAGTAAAAAAAAATTCTTTGAGGAAGTAATTGGTACAAAATTCGAGAACTATCGTTATTCACTTTAGTTATTTAGTTCTTTTGTATGGGGGTACCCCTTCCCCAGGTCCTATCGGATTTTTTTGATAGCCTACGTTACTAGGGCCGTTTTGAAGTCCATACATTACATACACAAGGCTTTTTTATTTATAGATGTAAATTAATAAAGTTATCAAGATTTTTTATTATGTAAAAAATCGGTATTATTGGATCGAAAACCTAAAGAATCGGTACCTTATTAATTTTTAGTTAAAAAATCGGCTAAATGCCAATAAATGCCAATTCGATCGGAGCATTTTTGTGGCATCGCTCTTTATTAATTTATGTCATTGTGTAATCACGTTTGGGGTCACTGCTGTATATTTAGTACTGATCTGGTGAAAAAACGTATAATTTATTATGAATTTAAAGATGATTTTAATACTGTGATGTTTGCAAATGAATTTGTATACTTTCTGGAGGCGTTAATATGCTGAAATAATTGGAATCAACATTTCTTATTAAAAATTAGAGGTTGATTCACTTAACGGCCTCTAATTTCTGATCTGTTAAAATTTACTAAATCGCTTTAGAATATGATTTGATTCAAATTTTTTGTGAGTGTATTTTCCAATTGTTGCTATTGATAACGATGTTGCAACAACATAATTATAGTTGATCATTTTCTCTCCTTTTTTTCTTTCTTTATTCTCTCCAAACTTTGCCAAAGGGTTTTCTTCCTGGAAAACCAATAAATATTTGTTTCACTTGGAAAAACATAATTTTAATAATGGAAATTAATCAAGAAATCGATAATAAAATCATTATTATAAAATCGATCTATAAATATAACTTAATAATCGTAAAACGTTTATTTTCTACAAAAAAATTATTAATCTTTTTTTTAACTCTTCTTCTCTTATCAAATAGAGTTTTTTCTTAATTTTTAGCATTTATACCCTACACCGCCGAATGTGATTGGGGGGTATTATGCGTTTGTGTTGAGGTTTGTAACATGCAGAAAAAATGATGTTACACTCATTATTAAGTACACAGTTCGACTCAGAATTACTTGCTGAGTCGATTTAATGATGTCGTGATGTACGGACGGTCTGCCTGTCCGGCTGGCTGTACATGTAAACGTTATGAACAGTTTTTGAAATATTTCGATGAAATTTGGTTTTAATTATATAAGGACGAAATTTATTGAAATTGCCCATGTTTGGTCCAATATTTCAGGTACCTTCCATACAAATGTTCTTTCCGGATTGGAGTTTTAAAATTCCTAAATATAAAACTATTTCAACGAAATTTGGCACAAGTAAGTCTTAGAATATTCTAAAACAATGTGCCAATATATGCGAGGGTTGGTTCATTATTTATCATAGGATCCATATAAACTCTTATTCGAAGTATCACTTTTTGGGGCATAAATCTCACATATACGTTGGTATTGTAATAATAACGATTCGAATTAAGAAAAATATAAGGAAAAATCAATGTGCAAATTTATACGAGGGTTGGTTGTAGCTCCCCTTTAATCCTTCAGAAAAAAATTAAACGTAGATGTTAGAGTCACAATAATGTACTGCACCCTTAAGAATAAATCAAATTATACGAAGGTAGTTCATGAATGTTTCTTAACTACCATTCTTAATCAACAATGTGGTGTAGGTTAGTAGATAGTCGGACTTGATCGACTATATATATATATTTTTTTGTAAACTTCTTGAAATAAAAATTTAAACACGATTTTTAAGATTAAAATCAATTTATTTTTCTGATATTTATGATGATGTTTTTTTTGTTAATTTTAACTGGTTGTACTTGTCTGCTTCTTCTTCTACATGAATATATAATTTAAATTTTAAAATATTCTTTAAATCTAAAACTTGTTTTCTTTATTATTATTTTTTGTATAAAATTCTAGTTAAATGATTGTGTGGCTGCTTTAAAAGACGTGATTAATTTGAAGAATAAAACAAAATTTTCGTTTTCTTCAATGAAAACGAAACAGGAAACAGGATGTGAGTTTTTTTCTTTCTTTCTTACTGGTCATCATGTGTGTGTATGTGTGTGTTTGAGTAGACTTAACAACAATTTAGTTACAAAAAAATTTATAAGATTTAATATTATTTTAATTAAAATAATTATTATGTTTACATCGTTATTTAATGTAATTTTTTAATCAAAAATTATTTTGTAAGAGATTTTTCGAGAAGATTTTTTATTAATTTATTTTTATTAAAAAATTAAGATTTTTTCATCAGAAAAATATTATTAAAAATATAGACGATAATTCCAAAGTTTAAAAAAGTAACATAAAAGATCATTTTCGAGATCATATTGACTTCAGCACAGTGTACTAAAATCACCATCACAAGTGGTAAAAAGGTTAAATAAACTCTGTCAATCCTTGTGTAAAGCTAAGGAGGAATCATCTCGGACCCCATAATGTATATATATTTTGCATTAAAACAAAATCTAAATCGATTTAGCTATATCCGCCTATCTGACATGCCCACATCCACAGTAACGAGTAGAGCTCAATGAAATTAGGCTTAAGTATTTCTCATAATCCTGAGAAGTTTTTTATTTGAAACCAGCAAAATTAGTTTAGTATATTAAAAGATATAGACCGATATCTGAGACAACCTCAAAGTTCACTTTTCATAAAATTGACAATTATAAATCGAAAAATTAGAATAAAAATGTTCCTTGATATTAAACATTATGTTCTTCATTATCATTCCAAAAATGATCAAAATCGGTTCAGTAGAGGAAAAAAAGTTATAGACTAAATTATAACTCATTTTATGACTCATTAAGTGTTCCTGTCTTGTATTTAACAAAAACTTTTATTTATTTTATACTTACTTCTATTAGTGTATGCGTGGGTGTGTATGTACGCATTTGTGGTGTAGGGTATTGAAAAGTCGGCATGACCGAATGTAGCATTCTTACTTGTTTTAAATAATTTTGTAACTTTAAAACCGTTAGAGATACTAAAATGAAATTTAACATGGTTAGAGCTGTCATGTTTTCGAATTAACTGGGTGAAGTACTAAAGCCTATGTAGGCAGAGATCTACACGGTGACCTACCAAAATTGGTTATTTTGAGTATATTGATTTTTTTGTACCCTACACCATCGAAAGTGGTTGGGGTAATACACGTTTAAAAAAATGATGTTACATCCATTCATTGCATAAGTATACCGTTCGACTCTGAATCACTTTCTGAGTCGATCTGTCTGTCCGTCTGGCTGTCCATGTAAACATTTTGAACAACGTTGCAATTTTTAGATATACCGATGAAATTTGGAGCATTTTATTATTTTGGAAAATCATGAAAATGTCTATGTTCGGTCCAATATTTTGGATACCTCTAATACAAATGTCCCCCTGGACTGAGGTTTTAATCTCCTTAAAGGATGTTAACAAAATTTGACAAAAGTAAGAGTTATGATATTCTAAACTAAATAATGTTTGGGTCGGTCCATTAATTCCCATTGGTCCCATACAGACTCCCTTCCAAATATCACTTTGAAGGACATAAATCTTACATATACTTTGGTATTGTAAAAATAACAGGTCAAATTAATAACAATAAAAACAAACATCGATGTACGAAATTATATGAGAATCGGTCCATAATTTCTTCTAGGTCCCATGTAACCCCGCAGAAAAAAGTCATGTTAAAACTCCTAAACTTTGGAGAGACACCGACTACACCTCCGATCAGAGAGGTACTTGTACTCATCCAAATGAATTTTTGTTTTAAAGTCATTATTTTATATGATTTGGCGATCAAAAACTACGTTTCTGACCAGATAATGGCTTGTTCTACTCTGAACCAACTCTGTGATCTTGTAAAATTTCCCAATTTCTATTTGGATACACTACATATCATTATTTGCCGATTATAAACGATTCAGTTGATTCTGTTCTATTGCTTGATTATTGATCATTGACTAAAGCTTTTAAACAAGGGAGATACCCCAAATCAGCCCTCACCTGATCACAGACCATATATATTTTCAAAGATTTGTTAAAAAAATTTTTATAAAATTTGAAAATTTTTTTATTAATTCAATAGAATATAAATTATTTATCAGCCGATCTTATTTCTTTTGGACTCAGCAAAATTCCCTTGATCGCATAAAAAAAGATCACTAAAAACACTTTTTAAAAACTGCTTATTTTTGATTTTTGCATTTTTTTCTGTTTTCAAATTTCAAATTTATTCGAATAATAATAAAAAAAGTGATCACTAAAACTTTTGATCATTCCATTTATAATGTTAAACAGACCATTGTGCAATTATTCGTATACTTGTCTTATAATTATAAACAAAAGTGTTGAAGTGTTTTGTTAACAAAAGAACATAAAAATAATTATTTTATGATCTAAACTTTTTATTATCTAAACAAACTGAAAACAAAGCAACTTTAATTCTCACATGTTCATCATTTGCAACAACAACAGCAAACATGATAACTGACAACAACAGCAATAACAGCATTTTGACAGATCAGCAGTAAAGAAGACAAAAACAAAAGATGAAAAGAACAAAATCCTCTCTTTCTAAGAAACATTCACTCGTTTATGAAATTTATGAATGAATTTTTTACTATTACAACCCACTGTGTTTGAAATGACAAAAAAAATTTGTGTCGCATTACAAAATTTATAAAAAAAGTTTAATTTTTTTAAAAAAATTTTCAAAATCTAGAATGAGGGTAAATAATGGTTCCAGACCCCCCATTTAACACTAACAAAACCCATATGAAAATTTTAAAATTTATTTTATTATTTTCTCTATCAATTTTTGTCTACATTTTCTGTCGATTTTTAATTACGCGAACTTAAAACTTCTATAAACATAAAAACGCATTAAATTTGTTTTTTTTTTGGTTCCAGCGGAAGTGAATATTGTTATAGAAGAAAAAAAAAAGAACTGAAAACAACAAAAAATTATTATGTGAAATTTCACTTTCTAAATAATTTTAATGCTGATAAAAATTTATATTTTTTTTTGTTATTTTATTTTGTAGAACAAAGAAAATTTGTTGATGTCAAGTTTTGTTTGGTAGAAACTTTTTTTTTTCGAAAAAAAGAAAGTGAAATTGAACTAAAATTAGCGCAAAAAATAAAACATATTTTTTTCTTTCAAAATTTTAAAAAGGAAAGGAATTTTTTTTGCTAATAATATTAACGAATTATAAAAAATAATTATAATTAAAAAAATATGAATTTTAGCAAAAAAGATATTGATTGGTTGAAACAAAATTTGGTTAAGACTAAAAATATTTTTGTTGATTTTTGAACAACATGAAATTTGTGCGATTTACACCGAGAAAAACATGAAGCAAAATCAACGTTGAACATAGTTGATTTAAGATTAAATATTTTTTTTCATTTAGTTTAAAATGAACGGTTTTACGTTTGTGGTGAAATAATATTGTGGATATATGAATCTTTCGATATTTATATATAAAATTATACAACGATATTTTTTTAAATTACTTTTAAGTACTAAAAATTCTAGAATATTCTCAAGAAGCTGTATTTACTGTGAAACAAAGTCATAACATCATATGGTCGCTCCATAATTTCATCTAGCTCTCATGTAAGGCCCACAGAAAAAAAACCCTTTTAGAATGTAGTAATCCCACATGGAAGTTCATACCAGTGGTAAATACTTTATACGAGGTTGATTCAATAATATTTGGTAGCTACCACATATAACCGACAATATGGTGTAGGGTATTAAATGGTCGGCCTTGACTTAATGCTGGCAGTATTAAATTGGTAAAATATAAGTTAATGGATCTCTGAAGATCATTGGAATACAAGATCATCAAGATCATTTTCTTTGAATCATATTGGAGGGGTAACTTTTTTGTTCAAATTAACCCATTAAAATCACTTAATTTTACTTTTTTTATTAAAATAAAAAGTCGAATCACATCTAACGGTTTATCTGTTTAAAATTCATCTTAAAATAACTTTATTTATATATTAAAGTGGCAAAAACTTCTTAATCTTTTTAACACTTTTTAACACACAAAATGTCTTGTTTCTCTTTTTTTGTCAATAAAAATCGAAAAAATAACTTTAATATGAATAAATTTGTGTCTTTAAACAGTTTTGAGATCAAACTTGTGGACTAAAGATTAAATGACAATAAAATAAAAGTTATAAATAAAAAATCACTTAAAAAAAAATCATTTCAAAAACTCAAATTAAATGCTAAACACATTTCAAGGAACCAGTAACCAAAAGATATTTTGTCATAAATAAAATGCAAATTTTATATATATTTCTTTCTTTTTTTTCGTGGCAAGACAAGGTTGGGGTTTTTTTTAACTTTTTTTTAAATACTTAAATATACGATTCACCCATATTACAATTGAACTGGTTTTCTCGTTACTTTTTTTTGTTTTCGAAATAAAATCACAAAAATTGATTTGAAAAAGAATTTTAAAGTTAAACAAGTGAGAATGCAACACTCAGCTATGCCGAATCTTCAATACCCTCCACCACAAGAATTAAATAAATTTTGACTCGTACATGTACATAATACACACATACAAACTCACATATGCACTCATAAACACATTGCATGTGTTTGAATTTCATAAAATATGTTATATTTTTAACTATAACTTGTTTTTGACTGAACCGATTTTGATGTTTTCTTTGAAATAGTAATGAGGTACATATTTTTTGTTATTATTGTAATTTATTTTAAATAATTTTATTCTAATTTGTCGATTTATAATTGATAATTTTACGAGAGTACTTCGCTTTATTATAGAGTTTGTCTCAGATATCGGTCTATATCTCTTAACATAATGAATCAATTTTGCTGGTTTTAAATTGAAAACTTCTCAGGATTATTATAAATACTCAGGCCAAATTTCATAGAGCTCTGTCAATTATTGCGAATGCGAGCGTGTCAACAACAGACAGACGGATAGATAATCGGGCAGACAAACAGACAGACAGACGGACAGATAGGCGAACAGATAGACTCAGATTTAGATGTGATGCAAGAATATATATACATTATGAGGTCTTAGCGTTACACACGGAATGACAAAGTTAATATACCCTTTTCTGTGTATTAAAATGGAGTTTAAAAAAATACTCTGACAGACAGAGGGACTACGTTTACGCGTGCAAAATTTTTGAAATTTGAATAAAATTTAGTAATTTTATATATTATTCTATATTTTTCAAATGATTTTGGTAAATATTTCTAAAGAGTTCCTAAAATTTGTTGTATGAAGGTAGCACTATATTCTATCTCTTTTTCACAATTATTTTTCTCTGTGTATGCATTATGTTTATACAAAAGTTATTATAGATTTTTATGTTTCTTTTTCATCAAAATTAATTGGCGTATAAACGAGGCAACAGAATGTTAATCATCGCTGCCAGATAAATTTGGAGAAAAAAATCGTCAAATTTAAAGTAAAAAAAATCGTCAAATTTTACGTAAAAAATCGTCAAATTTAAAGTAAAAAAATCGTCAAATTTGAACTAAAAAATTCGTCAAATTTACTTTACGAAATCAAAAAAATCGTCAACATAAAAAGTGGCTTCAAGCAATAGCTTCACCATCTTTTCATAAAGTTTATATTCGATTTTCACCTTTTTTCACTCATCAAAAAAGACGTGCAAATGAGTCCAAGTTCTGGTGAAGGATTATATGAAAACCCAGGATAACAAATATAAAATTCAAATATTTATGTTTGTGAAAAATCGATAAATTTGAGGTATAAATCTTTAAAACGTTTTTTTTTTTTTTTTTTCAAAAAAGTTGGCAACACTTAATGACTGATAAAACTAACATTTGGTTTTTAATATCCGGGACCCTATTCTAGGTAGAATGCTACCGGTCACTCTACATGTCAATATAGAATCTGACTTTAAAACTAAAAAAGTCCTCATAGCAATAAGTCGATTGGAACCCCTGAATTCGTTGCTGCCAAGAAGGAAGTTACTAAATCGCCCTACGCGGTAGTTTCTTAGTTTAAAATCAGAATAAATCAGATTACTTACAGATTTAGTGTTGCGAAAATTTCAACTCACATTTAACGATGTCTGTCCAATGTCCGTCTATCTGTTTGGTCGGCCGGTTGTCCACCTGAACTTTGCAAACACTCTACAGGTTGCAATTTTTAAGATGTTTTAATGAAATTTGATACACATTATCATTATAGCCCAGGGAAATTGCTATGTTTGGTCCAATATTTATTTACTTCCGGAATAAGTGTTCAAGCTTTTAAATATAAAAGCAAAAATGTTATTGTAAAACGATGTGCAAAAGCCGATTTTATGGCAGCTATACAGGGCTCCTGGCAAATATCACTTTCAAGGCCACAAAATATCATATAAATGTATTGTTATACAAAATGGTTAAATTAAGGTAGATATAGGCAAAACTTGATGTGCGAAATTATATGAAGGTCAGACCATAATTCTCCCCAGAAATCCCCTCCACAAAAAATAATTAAAAACGCATAAATTTCACATAAATGCTGTTCTGCACACTTAAGCATAAATCAATAACTCAAATTATACGAGGGTCGTCCAATAATTTTTCGTAACCACTATTTAAAAGTAACTTTTTTTTGATTTTGCAATTTCGTTTATAATTTAAGAGTGGTGAATTTATCGAAAGTGGTGAAAATGAATAAATAGTCATCAAGAAATTTTACCTTCTTAATATTGAGTTTCACTTTTAACTTATGATTTGATAAAATTTTGATCTAATTTATTTTAAAATTATTTAAAAATTAAATTCATTTTTTTTATAATTTCGATGATTTTTTTCATTATTCGTTTATTCACCAAATTCTCGAAATCACTAAAAATTTCTCAATCATTTTGTTAATAAATATTTGAATTTTTATACAAAACTAAATGCTTAACATATTCTTAAATATATATAGTTTTTTTTTTTGGTTTTTCAAGGCCCTTGAATTCAAACAAATACAAACAAATCGAATAAAGTCTCGGATTGAAATGAATATTATTTTTTTATGAACTGAATATTTGACTATAACTCTCTATAATATTTATTTAAAATATTTAAACAATTTTATACCCTCCACCACCACAAGTGGTGAAGGGGGTATATTAACTTTGTCATACCGTGTGTAACGCTAAGAGGACCCATCAAAGACTCCTATAATGTGTATATATTTTTGCATCAAATCAAACTCTAAGTCGATTTAGCTATGTCCGTGTGTATGTCAGTTGTTAACATGCTCACATCCAAAAAAATTGAAATTTGGCCTGAATATTTATTATAATCCTGAGAAGTTTGCTATATAAAATCAAAATCGGTTTAGTAGTAATAATGTTATAGTCAAATATATAACTTAGTTTATGACTCATTAAGTGCTCCGTGTTATATACAACACAAACTTATCTTTATTGTATACATCTGTGAGTGTATTTGAGTCTCTATGTACATAACGTATTTACTTCACATTGTGGTGGAGGATATTACTAAATTCGGCATAGACGAATATAATATTCCTACTTGTTTTAAATGATGATTTACATTTAATGTTAACATTATTTAAATACTCTACACAGTTGTAAAAAAAACATTTAATAAATAATTAAATTTCAGACTGTGGGAATTGATTAAAAATAACACCGAAATATTTATCTAAAAGGAACTAAATTAAGTCACAAATATTTATTAAAGTCTTATTTAAACTGTTGTTAAAAAAATTAGCAAAATCTGTTCAGAAATAAAGAAATAAAAAGCAAAAATTCTAAACTAAACTCAAAAACGCAATTTGTTTTTTAGATAAAAATTTAAAATTCTCTTTTGCTCTTTAACAAATTCTAATTTATTTAAATTATTTATTTTAATTTAAACATTAAAATTAATAAAACGTTTTTGTAATAATTTTTGTTTAATTAAATTAAATTTGAATTTTTATTATTTACATTTGTATTTTTGTATTTTTTTCAAAATGACTAATTTCCTATTTTAGCAAATTATCTGAATGATTTACAAATATCTGATTGGATTTTTAATTATTTTTATAAGAAGAAGAATAAAATAAAAACAAATAAGAATGTTATATTCGGCTATGCCGAATCTTCAATACCCTCCACCGCAATGTGTGTAAAGAAATATGTTATTTATCGTACATACACAATTACACATACACTAACAGACGTATACATTTTATATATATATTTTTGGCTATAACATCTTTATCTCTGAACCGATTTTAATAATTATTGGAATGACAAGAAATATTATTGTAAAATTTTGTTCTAATTTATCGTTTTATAAATGACAATTTTAGGAAAAAAATTTTGCTTGAATTTAGAGGATGCCTCAGATATCGGTCTGTAACTTTTAATATACTAAACCGATTTTGCTGGTCTCAGGACTATAACAAATACTCAGGCCAATTTTCATTGAGTTCTATCAATTATTGTGGTTGTGAGCGAGCCAGACAGACAAGGGTCTGAGGTAATTCCCTCTTAGCGTTACAACCGGAATGATAAACTTAATATACCCTCTTCACCACTTGTGGTGGTGGAGGTTATAATTATCTTTATTAGCTTCCTAACTGGTTTCTGGGTATTTTAACAATTTATTTGATTTTTCAAATTTGAAAAAGATACGCAAAATAACAATTTTATTACAAAAAACACATTTACTAAATAAAAAAAAACCTTATTAAGGACTGAGACCGAAAAAAATTTAAGACACGTTTTTCATTAAAACTTCGACTGCAGGTACTATTTGAATTTTTTTGTGATCAAGATAACTTTATAAATTATGTCGGTTATCAGGTTTAATGTCAAACAAATGAATTGAACTGTTACAGTACCGGGAGAACTTGTTCGTTGATAGAAAACCTTGTACAGATAGAAAAAATGATCAACATGATGTTTCTAAAGCCAAAAATGGTAAACATTTTCAAAAGAGCTCCCTACACATCCGGTAGAAAAGCAGTCCAGTTAGCTCTGTGCTCAGACTATTTGTTACTGAAAATAAAAGCTAATCAGGTCTAAAAACTCATAAGGCTCAAAAAGTTCTGATAGGAACGCTGCTAAAAATGTAGAGTCCAAAAACAGAAAACGGAAATTGAAGTCAAGTTTACTGGATGACGCAACGTAAATTTTGGCAGATTTTTTGCAACATCCTGTTCAAAAATAATATGTTGCTGATGTTTTAGGGAATGTCGAAGAAAAGCTAAGGACCCAATTGCAGTCGGAATTTCCCAAAAAGTTCTTGTCGTAGCACGCAAAATGCAGTTGCGGCAAAAGAAGCCAATCATTTGTTACAAAGGGCTCTATAAATACTGAAATTTGTATCAATTCATATCAAGGAAGATTTACAAGAAAAGGCTGCTTTCATTCATAAGACTTCATAATGTGTCCAATTATTTTTTCCTGATTTGGCATTCTGTCACTGTGGTAAAAAAGCCCCTGAATGGTACAAGAACAATAATCGAATCCTCCATACTGCCTGGAGATAAGCCAGTGGAGAGATATTGAGCTCTTGTTAAAAGAGAATGGAAGAGGTCAAAAAGTGCTCGAACAGGTAAACTACCTGTTCGAGCAAAGCGACAGAAAACGCTATAAAAACGTTAGAGAAACGGTTTCCGAAAAAGGTTCGCATTTTATCACTGGTGATTTAAACTTTTATTTTTTTGTAAATTATAATAATTTCCAACATTAAAATATATGTTAAGAATTTTTCGATCTCAGTCCTTATGACAAAAAAATTACATCAAAATCAGTTTAATTATTTATACTGATGATGACACCGGTCGGTTTGTCATTAAAATCGGTGTTAATAGAATTTTAAAATATAAAATTTTAGACATTTTTGTTTTTATGGTTTACAGATAATAAATATCGAAAGCCCTGCCTATTTCCGAGAATTGTAAATAAGTTTAATGAAATCAATAAATAACTTAAATTATTTTCACCGCAAATATGTTTAATAAATTTTAAATAAAACAGATATTTCATCACCAAAAATAAAATCAACACTGGAGTAATTAAGTGCTGAAAAATCACCTAAATATTTCAACACCACACATATGCAAATCGCGTGTTTTTGGATATAATTCTGTAACAATTGAATCGTTACAGATATATTAATAAAATTTCACATGTTCAGAGATAAAGTGTTTTCTAGTTCTTTTGGAAAAGTGCAAAGCCCTATTTGGTCAGGGGCGTGATCGGGCAGCCACCAAAACTGAACACCTTGATTTTTAAAGTTTTGGATTTCGATTTAAAAATTCGCAAAAAAATATGAATTGAGTCAAAAGACATTTTATATTTAGATCATCTTTATAAATCTCTTCTATAGTTTTAGAGATATTCAAGTTGAAATAAATATCTTTATCCTTGTCTTTCTTTAGCTTTAATTTAAAGGCTTAATAAAGACCCTAACGAACTAAAAGTGAAAGCCTTGTTTAGGTTAAATCTTTATCCAGGTTATAAACTCCTTATTACAGATATTTGGTATCTATGAAAACGTTAGAACTTAAAGATTCACAATTCTTAAAGAAAAACTTAGTAAAATGTCATTTGATGTCAAAAATTTATAAAGAACTTTAAATTTCGAAATTTAGTCGTTTTTTGGAAAAATAAAATTAACATTTCAATTTTAAATAAAAATTAAAACGAATAACGGTATTTATTTCAAATTTCTATATGATGTATGCAAATTTATCCACAAATCAGGGAATTAAAAAGATTCCCACTTTCCATGCGAAAATACCCAAAATCCCAATACATATAAATTATGTTTAAAAATTTACATATTTTCCCTTAAATGATCACCTTGTCAAGATTAAGGACAGTCCGACAGAAAATCCTATATGGATGTTTACTTTATTAATGTAGCTTTATATCAAGGATAATTGAAAGATAATCCCAGTTTTACGAATTGCATACTTAGAAAGGAAAGTTTGACTAATATTGGAAAGGGCTTGTGAGCAGATTTTTGCCTCAAGTTCATCCGAAATTGGTGTACACATGTTCTCGTCAAGATTTGGTTTTAAAAATAATAAAAAAATTATAAAGTTGATAACAAAAAATTATTTTATCAGTGAATTAATGTTTTTTTTTTTTTTTTTTTTTTTTTTTTGAAAAATTCCAAAATATTTGATTTTTTTCAAAGTTCTAAATTCGGGTTAACAAAACTTTTTAAGAGAATTGTATTAAGATCTTTAAGAATTCTATAGAGAATATGATCCATATTTTTTATAAAATTTTGTTAACTCTATTAAGATCACTAACTTAAAGGATCAACAAGAATAAGAATATGTTTAAAATTTACTTTGACTTGATTATCTCTGAAACTGTAACAGTTAATCTATAAAGGCTTATATTTTAAAGAGATTTACAAGGACTATTTATGTACAAGATTTGTTTTGTCTCAATTAGGAAATGAATTTATGGCGAATTAAAAAAAAAAACAACTTATCCGAGGTGGCCAAATTTGAAGGATCGTTAAATTTGCCCTTTTATACACAGACACTTGAACTTCTTGAGATTAACTTAAAAGTTCTTTACCTCGAACCATGAAAAATTCCATTAACATATCTTTAATGGTTCAAAAGTTAGAGAATTATTTCCCAAAAAAATCATTTTGGACACGCTGTTCTAAAATATCGCCCACTTTAAGTCATCAAATTATTACAGTAAACAAGTAAGAATGCTATATTCGGTTATGCCGAATTTTCAATACCCTGCACCACAAATGTGTGTAAAGTAAATACATTATGTTTCGTACATACACACTCACACATACACTCATATACAATATATGCAAGTTTTTGCTTAAATTTCACACAGGAACATTTAATGAGCCATAAAATAAGTTATAATTTCGACAATATCTTTTTTCCTAAACCGATTTTGATCATTTTTGGAATGATAATGGGGAACATATAGTTTAATATGATGGCAAAATTTCATTATAATGTTTCGATTTATAGTTGACAATTTTACAAAAAATATCTTGCTTGGACTTAGAGGTTGCCTCAGATATCGGTGTATATCTTTTAATATAGAGAACCGATTTTGCTGCTTTTAAATAGGAAACCTCTCAGGAGAATAACTAATACTCAGGTCAAATTTCATTGAGCTCTGTCACTTATGGTGGATAAGTGACAGAGCTCAGGGACAAATATACAGACATAACTAAATCGATTCAAATTTTGATGCAAGAATATATATACACTATGGGGTCTGAGATGATTCTTTCTTAGCGTTACACATGTTGGGTATAAAAATCTCAACAAGAATGTTGAACTAAACATTTTGATTGTTTTTATGTAGAAAATAATTCCAAATTATTTATTTATGAGAATCATAAATTATAAAAATCCCATAAATTGTAATTATAATTGAAACCTGTAACACTTTAAAATATTTATTTATCTTATAAATAAACATTAAATATTTAACATTTTTTATAAAAAATTATTTCTTAATAATCAAATTAACACTTTTTTTTAAAAAAGTGTTACTTTTTTTTAATAACAATAATTATTCAACATCCCATAGCGATTTTTACAGTTTTTATTATTTTCAAAAAATAATTATTTTGTCACACTCGCACACACTCACACAGACACACAAATATTCAATTATTTATGAGGGAATTTTTTTTATTATTCTTAATAATTTTATTTAATTGTTATAAAAAAATGATAAATATGAGTTAATTTTAGTTTAATTTTTTTTAAACTGATAAAAATTATTATTGTTTTATTAAGTATTTTGTTCTCTTCTGTTCTATTTGAAACAAAAAGATAAAAATCAACTTCAAGAATAATAAAACAAAAGAGCGGGGTTTTTCTAAAAAAAATAGAGATACTTTTTTTGCAAAAAAAAAAAAAAAGATAATTTTTTTAACAATTTTGTTGGGACAATTTTTTACTGAAAATAAAAGAAAAAACAATAAAAAAATAATAATAATGATTCATTAAGATTAAGTTTAATGGAACGAGTCTAAGAAAACAAGAGTTTAAATTAATAAAAACAAGTTAGAATGATATATGCGACTACACCGACACCTTCAATAAAAGCGTGTGAAGTTAAAACGTTATGTTTCGTATATACACACTCACATGAACACTCACAATGGTATGCAATGTATAAACGTTTTTCTTAAATATCACACGGAAAATTTAATGAGTCATAAAATGAGTTATATTTTTGGCTATAACTATTTTTTGTACTGAACCGATTTTGATAATTTTTGGAAAGGTAATGAAGTTTATATAGTTTATTACTCTGGCAAAATTGAATTCTAATTTGTGGATTTATAATTAATAATTTTAAGAAAGTTCTTTTTTTGAACTCAGTTATCGGTCTATATCTTTTAATATACTGAAGCAATGTTTTTGGTTTTATATTGGAAACTTTCCAGGACTATAACAAATAATCAGGCCAAATTTCATTGAACTCTGTCAATTATTGTGGATATGAGTCTGTCAACAACAGACAGACAGAAGGACATGGCTAAATCGACTCAGATTTTAATTTGATGCAGGATTATATATACATGAAGGGGTTTGAGGCGATTCCTTCTTAGGGTTACATACGGAATGACAAAGTTATGTACCCCCATCATCAGATGTGCTGGTGGAGAGTATATTAAGTTAACAATAATTTAAAACAGAGGTGACCAACATACAGATTTTCTGACTCGTATGGCACAGGTGACCATATCGATATTTTTGGGGAAATAATTATGTAACTTTTAGAATTTACGAGATATTTCTTTGAAATTTCACCAATTTAAAGCTTAATTTTTGAGTTCATTTGAAGAACTACAGATTCCTATCGCAGTCAGGACCAAAACCGATTGGCTAAAAATTGATTAATGAATAAAGTATGCTTACATGTTTAGGGACTAAAAAACAAGGGTAACAAATAGTTTAAAATGTATTTAGGCTAAAATATCTCTATAACTGTAAGAGATAACCTATACCGGTCCATGTATTTTCTAAAGAGATTTTAAAGGTCTTTCTATAAACAATCAATTTTGCCTCAATCAATGACAATTTTTTAAATCACATATCCGAGGTGGCCAACTTTTGAGGTTTACTGCACCCCTAAGCACATGGGCGCTTGTAATTCTCTTTATTAAGACACAATGTGCATCGCTACTCGAAAAAATGTTGAATCTTCAAAATCGGATAAATAATTTAATCGTTAAACTTAATTTAAAAAAATCATCAAAAAAGTCAAATTTGTTTAGAAATTCGTCATCTAACGTTGGTTAAATTTTTGAAAGTTTTAACTGTTATAAACTGTCAGAAATCTATATATTTTTTAAATTTTTATATTTTTTTCTATAATTTTTATCAATTGATTCGATTTTGATTTTCAATAAAAATTTTTATTATTTATCAGTCTGTTATTTTTATAATTTATTATAATTGAAGTGTTATAAATTTTGTTATATTGTTATACAAGTTATACTAACTAACTGGTATATGAGTAATATTCTAATTTAATAACGCTTATTAATTTCTATTTTAAAAGTTCTTTTGTTTTAAATTATAAATTTTGACTTAAATGAATGGAACTGATGATCAGTGACAATGACGATGATCAGTTTTTTTTTGTGAAGTGGAACGAGTTTTTAAGGAAAATAATTTTTTGATGAAAATTAAATAAGACTTTCTTCTTCTTTCGCAGAATGTGGTTAGAGTTGAGGTACTTTCGAGTTCGCTGTATGTAATGTATGGGGAAAAAGCTAAATTTTACTGTAGTTTAGCTTGAATTTTCGGTTCTGGTATAAATTTCTAACACAAATATTTGGTATCTGTGGAAACTTCAGAACTTAAAGGAAAAGTTAGCCGAATGTAATTTGATTCATTTTGGCAAACGGTTTCCGAAAAATTTATTTTTATAAATATGTTTAATTTATATTTAATTAGCTAAGACCCGGTGTGCTTTGACGCCATTATAAAGTCCTACATTTTGGCATTTTGGATCTTTGGAAATGTAATTAGAACCCATTTGATTACTTCCGCTTTTACGGTTCTTTAGATATTCGATAATTAATATTTACTTTGTGTTTGAGTACTTTTCACTTGATCCCAAAACGTCCTATATTTTAATCAATAAAACAAAAGTCTTGAGAAAGTGGTTGGGAATTAAATTCGTGAACTATTACTGTTATAGTTCCTTAGGTATTCGATAATTAGCATATTTTTTGTATGGGATGCACCACTCCCCCTGATCCTATCCATCTCCATTTTGTCTAGTAAAACAGTTACTATTTATTTGTCTAGTAAAACAGTTACTATTGGGATCAACATTTTTCTTTGTATGGAGGCTACCTCTCCCCCTGATCCTATCCGTCCTTCATTTAGTCTAGTAAAACAGTTACTTGATAAAGTGGTTGCGACCAAATTCGAATATTCTCGCTGTTATAGTTCTTTGCCTTGTATGAGGGCTACCTCTTTTCCTGATCTTATCTGTCCCACATTTTGCCTCATAAAAAAGCTACTTGAAAAATTTATTGGAACCAAACTTGAAAATTCTCGCCGTAGATTCGATAATAAATACTTGATCTGTATAGAGGGAACCTTTCCTTCTGCTCCTATCGGAATTTTTTATAGTCTGTGTTATTTTTGGGTACATGGGGAAAATTCTGTGAAAATCGCAAAATCGGTCCAGTGGATTAGCTGTCTATATGTCCCAAACAAACAAACGCTGATTTGTTTATATAGTTTTAAATTTTTGGACTCGATTAAGATAACGGTAAATATACAAAATTTGCATTATTTTTTTTTTTGATCGCAAGATCAGTACGATCGGTTGGGAATTTATAAATTAACAGAAGTGAAGCAAAATATATCTGAAAATAGTTTTGTTGACTTCTGAATATTTATTCATTTTTTTGCAACCTTTAAAATTAAAACGAAACAAAAAAATCGGAGTTCAATGAACTTTGACTTAAATCATTTAAGTGTTAATTTGAATGACATTTTTAACACCCACTGAGTTTTATTGTTTTTATATTAAATTGTTTCTCAGCGTGAAATGAGCCTTCAAAACAATTTAAGTTTAAAAAACTTATGTTAAAATTATAAAATTATAAAATCGGGTTCATAAACTTGAACTGACAGTATAAAATAATTCTAGATCCCGTAATTGAAAAAGTCAGTGATCGGTCTCATTAAAATTCTACATTACATTTTTAAGTGAATTGATTTTCTGTAATTTTGAGGTTATAATGATAACAATTAATAGTGGGCGTTCAAATCTAACTAAAACAAACTAACAAATCGACCTCTTTAAGTTCAGGACGACATCTTGTATGCACGATCAATAATATTAAGAGGCATTTAAGTAGCATAATGTCTGACATAACGATTCTACAAGTCTGTCTTATTTCTAGCATCAGTAAGCTGAGTGATATGATCCTACAATAGTCTCCAATTATTCTAAAACACATCGTTTTATTCTTTATTCTCAAGATCGCTCACGTAGTGTTTAGATCGAAGATAACCGCCCGCATTACTATGCATCTGTCTTTCTGTGAGTGAAGCAGCAAAAATAACATTGAATGAAATCTCGCTCTGATTACAGCGCAGCATTCGTTGAAGAATTTTTAGTTTGACCTTGCGAGTAAGGAAATTTTATATTTTGGGCACCTCTGGTTTAGATTATAATTTAGAAAAGATAAATTATAATTCTGAAATTATTCTTAACTAAAAATTAAAACGCATTTAAATGTTTATTATAATTTAACTCATGATCAGTTCTCTTTGTTTTTTCTCCCTCTCTTCTCCAAAAAAAAAATCAAATGCATTTAAGGAGTGAGATCGAAAAATTCTTAACACACGTTTTTTTCATTAAAAAGGTCTCAGAAAAAAATCGTACTGAAAAATTGTACGAAACCCAGAAGCACAAAAGGTCTGCTTCCAATTTTATTAAATAGCACCGTTAAAACTGGTCCATTGACAGAAGTCCTGGTTCAGGTAGAAGGAGTGGTTCACATGATATTTCTGAAGCCCAAAAAAAGAAAGCATTTTCAAAAGAGCTCCCAACACATCTGGTAGGAAAGCAGCGCGGTTAGCTCAGTGCAGGGTTCGAAAAGTAAAAGTTAATGCAGGTTTCAAACCACACAAGGCCCTAGAAATTCTTGGGAGGAATGCTCCTAAAAATGTAGAGGCCAAAAGTAGAGCACGGATATTGAAGTGACGTTTTCTAAAAAAAAATAAACTTGTTGCTTAATAATGATTATGAAACATTTATTCTGTCAAATATTGCGCAACTTCCTGGTAAACATTTCATATTGCTGATACTCGAGGGAATGTTGAAGAAAATTTCGATACCCAAAACAGTTAAAATTTCCCAAAAGTTCTCCATTCATAGGACTTCATATGGTAAACAAGACATTAAGTGGTTCAAAAACAATAATGTAATATTGATATCCCCCAAAACTGCCCGGAGCGAAGTCCAGTAAAGAGTTATAAGGCTTTTGATAAAAGGGAATTGAAGAGAGAGTAGATTTTAAACGGAGATGGACTAACTGCTCGAGCAAAGTCTCAGAAAGCGCTGTAAAAACATTAATAGAGTAAAAGGTTCAAAATTTCATCACATGTGATCAAAACTATAAAACAATTTTCAATCAAATGAAAAAAAATAATAATAATAATAAAACTGTAAGTTTAGTGGCTTCATTTTTATTAACATGTATGTTAAACATTTTTCGATTTCACTTCGTTATAGTGGAAAAAAGAACGTTAATTTGAAAATTCTATTTATATAAAAAATTAACAATAATTAGATAAAACAAAATCTAAAAAATAAAACATTTAACAAAAATTTACAATAAAAAAGTCAACATTTTTATCAAAAAAAAGCAAATAAAATGCAAAATTATCTTTTATCTACAATTAAAGGCAAAAACACACGAAAACGATTTAAATTGTTGACAAAAGTGATTTGGAATAAAATAAAAATTAGTTTATTTTAAATTTGTACTCTAAATGCAAAAAAAACGATAAACAAACGACCTTCTCAAGTACATTTACGAATGAATTAAAAATAATAACAATTTTTCAAGTATTTTGTTTTTTTACAATTTATTTTATTGAAATTTTTTAAAATTTTTAATGATCATTTGAATAGATTTTTTTCCTAAATTAAATAACTACATTTTTTGAGTGGAGGGGGGGGTGGGAAAGAGATTCTAAGAATATAATTTTTTGTTAACCACAATTTTAGTTAACTCTATTTCTCCAAATTATTAAATTTAAGTCATTTTCAAAGATCATTTTAAGAGAATTAAAATTCAAAACCTTTAACCAAATTGCTTTGAGCAACTAAGTGAGTCCATTTCAAATATATTTTATATTTTTCAAAGTTTCAACATTTTTGTTTTTCTAAAATGATCATGTTGATGATCGTAAAAAAAACAATTTATTTAAATAATTAAAACGTGTAGAAAATTTAATTTACTTCTCAAATATAAATTTATTTATAAATTTTTTTCATTATCATAATTAAAGGAAGTATTTAAAAAAAAAACTACGAAAATTTTGCAATTAACAAAAAAATCACTTAAATAATGTCTGAGAATGGTGAATTATAACACAAAATTATAAAAAAGGAAATGAAAATTTTGCAATTAAACAATAAAGCGAGAACTCATTAAGAATTTTTATTAATTATTTTTTTTTGCAAAATAAATTTTAACGAATTATAATTATTGGGGAACCGATATCAAGTGCAAACTTGTTGAGAATTAATAAAAATTTAAAGCTCAATATTCGGAGCATTTTCTCTGATTAAAGGAGGAATATTAACAATTTTATCATACATAGATATTTCGATACCAGCTCCTTGATCGCCAGATCAATTTTCTACAAAAAAAAACTGTTCAGATTCTTACAAAATTTATTTATGAAGGAGAAATTAGATCGAAAAATTCTTAACACACATATGTGTAATTGTAACCTAAAACACAAAACTTAATTTAATTGTTTTATTTCATTGAAATTATTATAAAAATTTCCCAAAAAAAATATTTTTAAAGTTTTATTCGTGATGAAATTTAGAACGTTTTTTAAGAAACCGTTATTATGGTGATTTCTGCTACAATGCTCAAACGGTTAGTCCATCTCCGAGTACATCTTTTCTGTGCTCTTAAATTACCCTTTTAAAAGAGTCCAATATATCTCTACGTGCTTCAGTTACGGAAAGTTATGAGGACTTTGTCTCCCATGGTAAAAATACCACATTATTGTTCTTGTTCCACTCAAGAGTGACAGGATGCCAAATCAGTCCAAGAATAACGGAAACAGTGTAAATTTCGGTGTTTATAGAGCCCGTTGTAACATATGATTGGCTTTTTTGTCGCAACTGCCCTACCAATTAATTTTTTAGGCAATTTGACTTTGGGGGCCTTTCGGGCCCTATACATTTCTTCATAATTTCTTCGAGCATCAGCAACATAAAATTTTTACCAGGAAGTAAAGAAAAATCTACCAGAACATATGATTCGTCATCCCTTGTGCAGCGAGAATATTTGTTTAAACCTGACATAATTTCCGTGCTCTGTTTTTGGCCTCTAAGTTTTTAGCAGCGTTTCTGTCGGGAACTTTATGAGCCTTGTGAGTTTTTAAACCTGCATTAGCTTTAACTTTTCGTACCAAATAGTCCGAACACAAAGCTAACAGTTCTGCCTTCCCACTGAATATGTTGGGAGCCCATTTTGAAAATGCTTTCTCTTTTTTGGGGGGTTTAGAAACATCACATGGACCATTACTTTTATCTGAACCAGGTTTTCCGTCAGAGTAGAAGTTCTCCTGATATTGTTTAATAACATTGGAAACAGTTTGATAAACAGTTTGCTTTGCAAACTGTTTGTAGGACCAAGTTGGTTTTTATTAAAAATATTAAATAATTTTAATACGCACTTTTTTTGGTATCTGATTTTAGTCGGGCATGTCTTCAAAATTCGTTCAATATATTCTAGTGAATTTCGCACAGTTATTTATGAGGTATTTTTGGAGTGTTTTGGAGGAGCATAGCTCCTCTCAGGCCCGGAGAGTAGATTTTAGAGTGACAGAAATTAATATAAAAACATAATTAGCATTAGTTTCTTGCTCTCCTTAGAGCCGGGAAAGTACCCGCAAAATGGTCGCATTCGAGGTCCCATTGAAATTTGTCCTCCCCCCGCTATGAGAGGAGCTAAAAACTTACCATCTTCAAAAACACTCCAAAAATATTTCGAAATTATTAAGTGAAATTTGAATAAAATTCTTATTAAGATTCGGAACATCATAATCAAAACCTTCAAAGCTCTGTTTTCAAATTTTCGTAAGTCTTAAGCTTAAGACTTTATAATTTATTTTTTTATTGTGAATCACATCAATTCCTTTAAGGTATTTTTTAAATTATCAATAAATTTATTAATTTCGTCTGATATTTAACATTTTGGAACCCAAGAAAAGTCATGGAACTTTTCTTGTACTAAAAAAAGAAATTTTAAGGGATAAATTTCTTTCAAAATTTTCTCAATAACAATTTTGTTTAAATAAATATAACATTTAATATCTTTAAACAAGAAAAATGTATATAATTTCAGGAAAATAAATTGATTGCGATTTTTTTCAGTTTTTTTGTTCTTTCGCCATAATTTAGCCACAATTAATTTTTGCTTAATTTAAACAAGAATCCAAAAAAAAAGATCGAAGAAATGAAATCAATTATAAATAAAATGAAATTAAGACGAGTACAGTGGGTTAAAAAATTAACTGTCATTTGTTCTCATACGTTAAAAGTTAAAACTCAAATAAAATCTTTTTATCCTTGACACAATTTTTTACAGTGTAACGTTTAGGTGCAAATATTTATGTATTTGAGGAAGTGTAAATTATTTAATGTAAAACCCGTCCCCCTCTCTACACCAAAAAAAAAATATCAACTTTCTGCGTAAATCCAAAAGAATGTGATTTTTGGTTTTTAACTTAAATACATATAACAAGAATTCTCTTATCGGTTTGCGATATTTTGGTGGGCAAAAAAAATTTATGGCGTCAACCAGGTAAAAATCAACAACAACAACATATTTTTTATTAATATTGAGCTTTAGCAGAAGCTTAAAGCTACAAACAAATATTTACTTTGAATTAATTTGCATGCGTACAAATCTTTTATGTTCTTTTTGCTCTTTATGATCACATAACGAAGTTTAAGTTGTTTTTTATTATTTTTTATATTTATTTTTGGCAGAATGATCTGTTGACTTTTTCAAGTGAAAAAAAGTACGTAAATTTATTTTGAAGAAATAAACAAAAAAATTTACATAAACACAAACATAAAATGTTTATAAATAATCTACCAACACCATCTAACAAAAGAGTGAAATAAGACAGACAGACAGACAGATGGATGGATGGACAGAAGGACAAACATTCAGACTGTCGAACAAACAAACTGACACTCAAACATTACATATTTCAGACACACCTTAAATCTGAAAAACAATTTTGTATGTTTATTTCAAATCTTTTTTTATACCCTAAACCACCACAAGTGGTGAAGAGAGGGTATATTAACTTTATCATTTGGTGTGTAACGCTTAGAAGGAATCATCTCAGATCACATAATGTATATGCTCTCATGCACAATAACTGATAGACCTTAATGTAATTTGACCCGAGTACTATAGTCCTAAGAAATTTCCTATTTAAAACCAGCACAATCGGTTCAGTATATTAAAATATATAGAACGATATCTGGTATCTCCTCTAAGTTCAAGCAAAAACTTTCGTGAAATTATCAATTATAAATCGACAAATTAGAATGAAATTTTACTATAACATAAAACCATATGTACTGCATTACCACACCATAATTTATCAAAATCGGTTCAGTTATAACCAAAAATAGAATTAATTTTATGACTCATTATGTGTTCCGTTTTATATCTCAGAAAAGCTTTTCTATATTGTAAACCTCAGTGAGTATATGTGTGATTGTATAACGTATTTTCTTTACACGCATTTGTGACGGAGGGTATTGAAGATTCGGCGCAGCCGATTATAGCATTCGTACTTGTTTCGCATTCATTTCATTTTCAATTCATTTCATTTTATTCTTTAACACTTTAAATCATAATTTATATACAATTTTTACACCATAAATTCTTGTTTGTGGCTGAGAAAAGACTTTTTTGTTTGTTTATGACCAAATTTGGAGGGATTTACTTACGGTCAAAAGTTATTAAAGTCAAAGTCAAGAATTTCTTGTGTTGTGGTGGTCTTAAGACAAAAAAAAAAAACAAGATTTAATTAAAATGATAAAAGTGAGAAAGAATTTTTGTAAAATTTATTTGTTATAAATCTTTGATATTTTTTATTATAATTAAATTCTTAACAATTTTCATCTAAAAAAAAATCAAATTCTTAAAAATTTTTTTAATAAAAAATTGTTCAGGTCTTTAACAAAAAAAAATTTAAGATCTTTAAATTTTTTCCTAATAGAAAAATTATTAAGGATTTGAAATTTTTTTTAATAGAAAACAATTTAAGAATCTGAAAATTTTTATTAAGAACCTGAACAATTTTTTCATGAAAAACAATAAAGAATCTGAACATTTTTTCTGAACAATTTTTTTCTTAGAAAATTGTTAAGAATCTGAACAATTTTTTCATAGAAAAATTGTAAAGAATCTGAACAATTTTTTCATAGAAAAATTGTTAAGAATGTGAACAATTTTTTCTTAGAAAAATTGTTAAGAATGTGAACAATTTTTTCATAGAAAAATTGTAAAGAATCTGAAAATTTTTTTCATAGAAAATTGTTAAGAATCTGAACAATTTTTTCATAGAAAAATTGTTAAGAATCTGAACAATTTTTTCATAGAAAATTGTTAAGAATCTGAACAATTTTTTTCATAGAAAATTGTTAAGAATCTGAACAATTTCTTTCATAGAAAAATTGTTAAGAATCTGAACATTTTTTCATAGAAAATTGTTAAGAATCTGAACAATTTTTCATAGAAAAATTGCTAAGGATCTGAACAATTTTTTTATTAGATAATAATTCAGATTCTAAAAAATATTTTATCATACCAATTTATTACAATGTTTCCATCCCTGTCCGTTATCCAAAATATTTAGTTTCAAATTTAATTTGTTTTCTTTAATGATGATTTGATTATAATTTACAATTTTAATAAGAAAAAAATCATTATTGTCTTGTATTTGCAGCAAATAACTGTAAAGACAACCAGGTATTGATTGCAGTGAACAATGTTTTTGAAAAATTGTAAACAACATAAATCATGTTAAATAAAATATAGTGGCAATATTGATGTTGTTCTAGCCACAAATTACTAGCAACAGCAAAAAGTATCTTAGAAGTTAGACAAAATAAAAATATCTTTAAGATCAATAAAATTTGAATCTGGACTATAAACAACAGATAGTTAAATCTGTGATAAAGTAAAATGTATACAATACACGGGGGATGATTACGAATATTTCGTAATATAATCAAAATGTATTTATGACAACAAAGAATTTATAGATACAACCAATTACTATTGTAGTCACAATTAATTTAAAAAGTCAACATTATTTCTTTTAAAAAATTTCAAACTTTTCTTATCTTTTCTGGAAGTTTCCATTCTTTTACTTCCCCTTTTTTCTGTTTGTCACTTTTAGTACCTGCAACAATATCCCATCAATACTATTTCAACATAAATTTTTCAACATCAAAATATGTTTTTCGCGTTTCAAATTGCATTTTGTTGCAACAGGTTTAAATATTTAAAAAAAAAGATATAAAAGAAAACGGGATTTCTTAGATAATTTTTGTTTTTTCTTTTTGCTCTCACTCATGTTGTTTGTTTGCAACTTGAGTTGGCAAAGTTGCAACACTCTATATCTACTCTAAAAGTACAACTATTTATTTATCTCAACACACCCATTACACACATTCGTTTAAGCCAAACAACCAAGTAGTCAAGCGGGCAGTTAGCCAAACTATTAGCCAACGTTTCTTGCTATTAGAGTCGAATACAATGATAAATAAGATGGAGGACAGAAATGGATAATTTAGTACCAAACAAATTAATACAAAAGAAAATTAAAGATAATTTTTAAAAAAAAAGAAGCAATTTTTTCTTAATTTTTTAGATAAAAAAAATTTCTCAGATTTTTAAATTTTTTTATGAAAAACTTTTTCAGATTTTGAAAAAATTCTTAACAATTTTCTATTCAAAAAATTGTTCAGATTTTTAACATTTTTCTATACAAAATTTTTTTCAGATTTTTAACAGTTTTTCTATTCAAAAAATTGTTCAGATTTTAAACAATTTTTCTATAAAAAATTGTTCAGATCTTAACAATTTTTCTATAAAAAAAATTGTTCAGATTCTTAACAATTTTTCTATGAAAAATTGTTCAGATTCTTAACAATTTTTATGAAAAAATTGTTCAGATTCTTAACATTTTTCTATAAAAAAATTGTTCAGATTCTTAACAATTTTCTATAAAAAAAATTGTTCAGATTCTTAACAATTTTTCTATGAAAAAATTGTTCAGATTCTCAACATTTTTCTATTCAAAAATTGTTCAGATTCTTAAAAATTTTTCTATGAAAAAAAATTTCAGATTATTAACAATTTTCTATGAAAAATTGTTCAGATTTTTAACAATTTTCTATGAAAAATTGTTCAGATTCTTAACAATTTTTCTATGAAAAAAATTGTTCAGATTCTTAACAATTTTTCTATGAAAAAAATTGTCAGATTCTTAACAATTTTTCTATGAAAAATATTGTTCAGATTCTTAACAATTTTCTATGAAAAAAATTGTTCAGATTTTTAACAGTTTTCTATTCAAAAATTGTTCAGATTCTTTACAACTTTTCTATGAAAAAAGTTGTTCAGTTTCTTAAAAATTTTTCTATGAAAAAAATTGTTCAATTCTTAAAAATTTTTCTATGAAAAAAATTGTTCAGATTCTTAACAATTTTTCTATGAAAAAGTTTTTCAAAAAATTCCAAAAAATTGTACTTTTAGAAATTTTGAATAGTTTTGCTCAATTTTTAAGAGCACATTCATTTCAGTTCCCAATTTGTTTTTCTATGACCAAATTTTCTATGGTTGGACAAAAAATATTTTGACACTTTTTGTATTTTTTATTGTTGGT
>PYHX02000494.1:53666819-53691340 GCA_004302925.2 Cochliomyia hominivorax | reverse complement strand
AGCAAAAAGTATCTTAGAAGTTAGACAAAAATAAAAATATCTTTAAGATCAATAAATTTGAATCTGGACTATAAACAACAGATAGTTAAATCTGTGATAAAGTAAAATGTATACAATACACGGGGGATGATTACGAATATTTCGTAATATAATCAAAATGTATTTATGACAACAAAGAATTTTATAGATACAACCAATTACTATTGTAGTCACAATTAATTTAAAAAGTCAACATTATTTCTTTTAAAAAATTCAAACTTTTCTTATCTTTTCTGGAAGTTTCCATTCTTTTACTTCCCTTTTTTCTGTTTGTCACTTTTAGTACCTGCAACAATATCCCATCAATACTATTTCAACATAAATTTTTCAACATCAAAATATGTTTTTCGCGTTTCAAATTGCATTTTGTTGCAACAGGTTTAAATATTTAAAAAAAAAGATATAAAAGAAAACGGGATTTCTTAGATAATTTTTGTTTTTTCTTTTGCTCTCACTCATGTTGTTTGTTTGCAACTTGAGTTGGCAAAGTTGCAACACTCTATATCTACTCTAAAAGTACAACTATTTATTTATCTCAACACACCCATTACACACATTCGTTTAAGCCAAACAACAAGTAGTCAAGCGGGCAGTTAGCCAAACTATTAGCCAACGTTTCTTGCTATTAGAGTCGAATACAATGATAAATAAAGATGGAGGACAGAAATGGATAATTTAGTACCAAACAAAATTTAATACAAAAGAAAATTAAAGATAATTTTTAAAAAAAAAGAAGCAATTTTTCTTAATTTTTTAGATAAAAAAAATTTCTCAGATTTTTAAATTTTTTTTATGAAAAACTTTTTCAGATTTTGAAAAAATTCTTAACAATTTTTTCTATTCAAAAAATTGTTCAGATTTTTAACAATTTTTCTATACAATTTTTTCAGATTTTTAACAGTTTTTTTCTTTTAAAAATTGTTCAGATTTTAAACAATTTTTCTATTCAAAAAATTGTTCAGATTCTTAACAATTTTTCTATTCAAAAAATTGTTCAGATTCTTAACAATTTTTCTATGAAAAAATTGTTCAGATTCTTAACAATTTTTCTATGAAAAATTGTTCAGATTCTTAACAATTTTTCTATGAAAAAAATTGTTCAGATTCTTAACAATTTTTCTATGAAAAAAATTGTTCAGATTCTTAACAATTTTTCTATGAAAAAAATTGTTCAGATTCTTAACAATTTTTCTATGAAAAAAATTGTTCAGATTCTTAACAATTTTTCTATGAAAAAAATTGTTCAGATTCTTAACAACTTTTCTATGAAAAAATTTTGTTCAGTTTCTTAAAAATTTTTTCTATGAAAAAATTGTTCAGATTCTTAAAAATTTTTCTATGAAAAAAATTGTTCAGATTCTTAACAATTTATTTTTTTCAAAAAATTAAAAAATTGTACTTTTAGAAATTTGAATAGTTTTGCTCAATTTTTAAGAGCACATTCATTTCAGTTCCCAATTTGTTTTTCTATGACCAAATTTTCTATGTTGGACAAAAATATTTTGACACTTTTTTGTATTTTTATTGTTGGTTGAACTAGTTAAACCACAAGATATTATTTTCAACAGATTTGTTTCTCTTTAAACTGGCAAAAGTCTGGGAAAACACCATTCACATAATTCGTTTCAAACTAAAATTAGGTGAAAGGTTTTTCAGTTACAAATTCCAAACATTATTTACGATGAATTATTTAATTGAATAAACATAAAACAATTGCAACAACTAAACTACCAACAACAGCAACGACAGCAACATATGAAAAATATAGAAACAAATAACCCCTGCAATGAGATGTGATGTGATTATCTTAATATTCATTACTTTTAAAATGATTGAATCGAACAAAAACCAAACAATTTTAATATTCAAACTTATGGATTCATATGTGAAGAATATCTTGTATCTCAAAAATGACCACAGATACTCAAATACACTTTTGTGTTTAACTTTAAATTGTTGTTGTATTAAGCAATAATATTTTGTGTCCATCAGCAACATGATCATTAATATATGTATGTATATGTATATATATTTGTCTTTCAAACATTTTGTCTATTTTGTTGATCAGAGATGAATCTTAAGTAATAGTTGAAGAGAGAAAAAACACTAATATTTACTGATCTATTCATGACCACGTTTGAGCTGGTGCTGCTGCTGGTGCTTTTGATGATGTATATGTGGGGAGAGGAAGACTCATCCAAAGGCCATAAAATATCAATAGATGAAACAATAAATGAGCAGTGAAACCACAAACAACAAAAAATCATGGATTTGAGAATAAAGAAAGAGTTATAAAGAAAATAAATAATGATGAAAATTTTATTTAACAATAAACTAAATGATTTGATGAATCATCTTTACTAACATGACAGACGATTGGACGGACAGACATACAGACATGAATGAACTCTTTCAGCTAAACAAAGAAACTAATAATGATTACAAACACACACACACATACACGAAATGTTTGAAAGGAGAATAAAATATAAAAATCGAAAAAAATTATCAGACTTTAATGCGTGTTTAAATCATACAAAACTTTAAAATTTTAAATAATAAAAAAAACAAACAAAAAAATTCATCAAACAAAAGTCCATCGTATGGATGAATTTGTTTTATTACATTTTTTATTAATGATTTTTGCTTTGTTTCTTTATAGAGAAACAGATATTTGAAAGAGTGAAATCCTGAAAATTTCTATTAATATTTATTCAACTCTATTAAATTGATCTTCAGATACTGAGCAAATTTTCTATGAAATCTTGTTCAGATACTGAGCAAATTTTAGAAAATCTTGTTCAGATACTGAGCAAATTTTCTATGAAAATCTTGTTCAGATACTGAGCAAATTTTCTATGAAAATCTTGTTCAGATACTGAGCAAATTTTCTATGAAAATCTTGTTCAGATACTGAGCAAATTTTCTATGAAATCTTGTTCAGATACTGAGCAAATATTTCTATGAAAGTCTTGTTCAGATACTGAGCAAATTTTCTATGAAATCTTGTTCAAGTATACTGAGCAAATTTCTACTGAAAATTTGTTCAGATACTGAGCAAATTTCCTATGAAATCTTGTTCAGGATTCTGAGATCTAGATTAAGACTAAATTCCTTTAAAATCGTCCAGATATTAACACATGCCAATATCTGCCATATAATTTTTACGTTAAGCTTTCAAAAAAACCCAAAACTTATCGCTAACGTACAATAAGGTGACAATGACGATCATCATCCTTTACTCAAGCTGTCATCAGTCACATGCAACGTTTATGCAGGTTGCAGTTGATCTATATTGTTTGTTGTTATTGTCGTCATTGTTGTTGTTGGAAAAAAATTATACATCCAAATCAAATGTCAAATATTAATGTAACAGCACGACAAAGGAAAAGACAACAATCAAAAGTTATACAAAAACAAAAAATCCCCAGCAACACGATACAACAATGCCATGATGCAGCAAAATGCAACAAAAAAAGTTGCTCAGCTTGGATGGATGGCACTTAACTGAGTTGTTTGGCAACTGCTACCATGCAACCAACAGTCCATCCATCCATCCATCCATCCATCCATACATTCAACCAATCCAGACCATATTTGAAAAAACTTGTCCATCTTTTTTATGTCTGTATCATGTGCGTTGCATCTCAAAACGCATATGAAGGATAAATGAAACAAAATTGTTAAAATACGGTTGAGGAAAATAAAGACAAAATAAAATTAAATCAGTGCACTTACTCATTCACTGAAATACCTTATAAAGTATTATTTCATTTTTAGCCCGTGATGAAAGAGTTAGTGGACATTGACTGGCAACATGTGGCTTAGACAATTTATTAATATCACGAGCGTATATTTCAAATGGACTTGCAACAAATGCCCAAAAACTATTGTTTTTTTTATTTGATATAAACTTCAGCCTTCATCACTGCCATTACTACTACATAGATCAGATGATGTCAGCAGCAAGCGGGAAAAAAACTTACTGAAATGAACATTCTGTTCAGTCAATAATTAATTTCTATGAAAATTGTGTTCACTTTGGGAACAAAAATTTTCTATGAAAATTGTGTTCACTTTGGGAACAAAAATTTTCTATGAAAATTGTGTTCACTTTGGGAACAAAAATTTTCTATGAAAATTGTGTTCACTTTGGGAACAAAAATTTTCTATGAAAATTGTGTTCACTTTGGAACAAAATTTTCTATGAAAATTGTGTTCACTTTGGGAACAAAAATTTTCTATGAAAATTGTGTTCACTTGGGAACAAAAATTTTCTATGAAAATTGTGTTCACTTGGGGAACAAAAATTTTCTATGAAAATTGGTGTTCACTTGGGGAACAAAAATTTTCTATGAAAATTGTGTTCACTTGGGGAACAAAAATTTTCTATGAAAATTGTGTTCACTTGGGGAACAAAAATTTTCTATGAAAATTGTGTTCACTTGGGGAACAAAAATTTTCTATGAAAATTGTGTTCACTTGGGAACAAAAATTTTCTATGAAAATTGTGTTCACTTGGGGAACAAAAATTTTCTATGAAAATTGTGTTCACTTGGGGAACAAAAATTTTCTATGAAAATTGTGTTCACTTGGGGAACAAAAATTTTCTATGAAAATTGTGTTCACTTTATGAAAGTTTGTATTAATTTCGGGTACAAAGTTTTGTTGCGTTCTTTTAAAGAAATTTTATTTGAACTTTTAAAAAGTTTATAAGAATAAATTTCAGTTTTTTGTTTGATTTTCAATCATGACCTCTATCGATTGTTTTAAAGTTGTATTTTTGACATTTTATATTCCTAATAAATAATTACACCATAAAGTCATTATTCAAATGCATGAAATTAATTTTTGCAAACAAAAAAGAAAAAAATCTCATAAAATAAAGAAACATTTTACATTCAAACTGTCAGTAATTTTTGTTTATTACAAAAATCTCATTATTACACAAAAGATTGATGGATGAAAAGTTGATTTAAGATTTATGATCATTTAAGTATGAAACTCACATCAGATTTAATCACTTACTTACAAGTGTAAGACGACATGAAAGAAATAATATTTATATACAATTTTACACTTTTTTTTGCAAAAGTAACTTTTTTATTTACACACACAATTCGTTATACAATCGTCTTGAAGATAGAAATTCCATAAATGAAATTTCTATTTTAGTTTGTTGGTTTAATGTTGGAAAGTATTGAGTACTAAATTGAATTAGAACGTAACTAATTAAGATTGTTTACATCAAACTAAGTGAGAGAAATAAAGTTAAAGAGTGATTAAGAGATTAATTAAAAATGTTGTAGATTTTTTGGTAAAAGATTTATTGAAGAAAATTATTTAACTAAAAAGTCATAAAATTTATAAAAGATTAAAAGATTTTATGTTTGCAAAATATATTTTTTTAAGTTATTTTCAGCCAACAGAAAAAGAAAGTGTTTAAGTAATAAAATTAAAGCGTTTAAAACCCTTGAAATTATTATTATTTTGCATTCGTCATAAAAATGATTTTTTTTTTCTAGTTTTGTATGGATTTTTTAAAAGTCTAAAGTAAACAAATTCCCGGAAATCAATTAAATAATACAAGTTGTTCTATTGACCCATATTTATTAATTTTTGCAAAACTCATAAAATAATTAACAATTCTACTCAACAATAGAAAAAGTAAAGACTGTAAATAATTGAAAAAAAAAACTATAAACAACAACATTCTTTTCAAATATTCAATGAAAAAATCTAAAAATACTTAATCATTTCAAAGACTATAAATATGAATTTTTATAAATTCGATATTCTCTTTAGGACATGAAGGATATATAAATGTGGAATACATCAGGGAAAGATTTGATCCACAAATAATCTTGAAAATTCATTAAAAATTTCTTCATGAAATGAACACAATTTCATAGAAATTTCGTCATTGAAATGAACACAATTTTCATAGAAAATTTCGTCATTGAAATGAACACAATTTTCATAGAAAATTTCGTCATTGAAATGAACACAATTTTCAATAGAAAATTTCGTCATTGAAATGAACACAATTTTCATAGAAAATTTCGTCATTGAAATGAACACATTTTCATAGAAAATTCGTCATTGAAATGAACACAATTTTCATAGAAAATTTCGTCATTGAAATAAACACAATTTCATAGAAAATTTCGTCATTGAAATAACACAATTTTCATAGAAAATTTCGTCATTGAAATGAACACAATTTTCATAGAAAATTTCGTCATGAAATCGAACACAATTTTCATAGAAAATTTCGTCATTGAAATGAACACAATTTCATAGAAAATTTTCGTCATTGAAATGAACACAATTTTCATAGAAAATTTCCGTCATTGAAATGAACACAATTTTCATAGAAAATTTCGTCATTGAAATGAACACAATTTTCATAGAAAATTTCGTCATTGAAATGAACACAATTTTCATAGAAAATTTCGTCATTGAAATGAACACAATTTTTCAAGAAAATTTCGTCATTGAAATGAACACAATTTTCATAGAAAATTTCGTCATTGAAATGAACACAATTTTCATAGAAAATTTCGTCATTGAAATGAACACCAATTTTCATAGAAAATTTCCGTCATTGAAATGAAACACAATTTTCATAGAAAATTTCGTCATTGAAATGAACACAATTTCATAGAAAATTTCGTCATTGAAATGAACACAATTTTCATAGAAAATTTCGTCATTGAAATGAACACAATTTTCATAGAAAATTTCTTCAAGAAAATGAACACAATTTTTATAGAAAACTTCTTCATGAAATGTTCAAAATTTAATAGAAGATTTTGCCCATGAAATGGTTGAAGTTTTCATAGAAAATTTCCACGAAATATTTATTATTAAAATGATAACAATTTTTAATAAAAAAATGTTGTTGAAATGATTAATTTTTTTTTAGAAATTTTATTGTTAAATTGAATAAATGTTTCGTACCATTTTTTCATGAAATGAATACAATTTCCATAGAAATATTTTCTCTAAATATTTTTTTCGCTAATCTAGCGCAATAATCTGCAGGGCATTATTTTGCGATTGTATTATTAATGGACACTTGTTTTCCAGTTTTTTTTTTTCATCTGCTTGTTTTTCAAACTGTATCCGATATTTATTTAATAGAGAAACAATAAATAACTCCCCAATTTTTTTTAATAAATATATTATTTTTTGTTGGTTTGTTTTGTTGTTGTTGTAGTTGTTTTTCTTTTAGTTTCATCTTTCTAACAACAACTATTCTACTCTAATTATCAATAAAATCATGTTTAAAGTTTATGGCCAAGAAGCAATAACATACTCTCTTTGTGGATACAACAACAACACCAAAAATAAGGCAAATTCGTATGATTATTAACAATAATCATGATAATGATGATGATAATCATAATGATAATAATGGAGATGTTGTGGCAAATATTTGTTGGTGGAGGTGATGTTGTTGTTGGAGTCTGAAGTCAGTAGTAAAAGGAAATAAAACGGTATTTGTGCTTAAATTATTTGTTGTTGTAGTTGTTGTTTTGGCTTTTTATAATCTCGTGTTGCCGCCGTTAAACCAACAACAATTTAATATACTTATAACGTTTTAGTTGTTTTTTTGGGTTGCTGCCTGCCTCTTATTGTTGCATTGTTTTGTTGGTCATGTTGCATGCAATTATGTTGTTTTATAGTACTTTTTGTTGTTGTTGTTGTTTGTGGTTATATTTCTTGACCAGTTTTTCCAGTTGTTTTTTTTTATTGTGTGTGTGTGTTTTTTTTTGTGCCTTTTAAAATTAAAGAATGTATTACAGCTGTTTGTGGAATGTGGCAAGTGTTATTGTGAAAATAATGTTTTTATTGGATTATTGTGAAATTATTATTAAAGTTTGAAGGTTAGAAAGAAACAAGAATTCATAGGTATATGGGGAAATAGACTCCATTATAAATTGGCCAACACCTGTTCATTTGTAATTTATTAATCAAATCAAATTAATTTTTATTTCTTAAATAAAAATTTTCTTTTTCAAAATGCCGCACCAAAACCAAAACCAGAAAAGAAATTTTTTGCACAAAACTAAAAACTATAATAATTTGTATTATTAAAGAATTAAATTATAATTTAAATCACGTATTTTCAATAAAAACAAACTAAAATTTCACTTCCACTTCTGTTGTTCTACAAAAGAAACAAACAAAAGAATTGAAATTTCTGCACCAGAAATTAACAAAAAACAGAAAAAACGTGCAAAAGTTTTTCCATATTTTTATTCAAATTCAAATGACAAAATCTCTTAATTTGTCTCCAAATTTTTAAAAGATTTTATTATATTTTTTTAAATATTAAAAATGAAATAATTCAAATTGTTTTTAATAATTAATTTTCTATTTTTTCTTTATTTTTATATTTTTTTCTTACAGTTCAATTTTCCCCTTCCACCATTAATATTAAATTGAAAATGTAAGTACTCAACAAAAAATAACAGTTTCTTTATTTAAACATGAAATTATGTGAAATATTAAACCAAACGAAATGAAATTTAATGAAATGCACTCATTAAACATTTTTTTGAAAGTAAAACTTTTTTAATTTGGCTTTCAAAAATTCAGAAAAAACACCACCAAAAAAGCCAAAAAGCAACAAAATATCACTGATCATTAAGCATCATATTGCAAGTTATAATTTTTATTATTTATCTTTTATTTTAAAGATTTACTTTTAAACATCGTAAAAAATATTTTTTTTCAATACAATTTTGTAATTAAAAAAAAGGGAAATGAAAATGAAGTATAATATTGAAAATTATCAACCAAAGGTGTGTTCAATTCATTTCATGAAAGAATTTTCTATGAAAATTGTGTTCATTTCAATGAAGAAATTTTCTATGAAAATTGTGTTCATTTCAATGAAGAAATTTTCTATGAAAATTGTGTTCATTTCATGAAAGAATTTTCTATGAAAATTGTGTTTATTTGAATGAAAAAATTTTCTATGAAAATTGTGTTCATTTGAATGAAGAAATTTTCTATGAAAATTGTGTTCATTTCAATGAAGAAATTTTTTATGAAAATTGTGTTCATTTCAATGAAGAAATTTTCTACGAAAATTGTGTTCATTTGAATGAAGAAATTTTCTTCATAAAAATTGTGCTCATTTCAATGAAGAAATTTTCTATGAAAATTGTGTTCATTTCAATGAAGAAATTTTCTATGAAAATTGTGTTCATTTCATGAAAGAATTTTCTATGAAAATTGTGTTTATTTGAATGAAAAAAATTTCTATGAAAATTGTGTTCATTCGAATGAAGAAATTTTCTATGAAAATTGTGTTCACTTCAATGAAGAAATTTTTCTATGAAAATTGTGTTCGTTCTAAGAGCAATTTTTTTAAGAATACAATATTCATTTTAAATCTTATTAAACTTTACGTAGAAGAAACTCCGAATAATTTAATTAAAATCATGGAATATTTTTATTTATTTATTAGTATCATATTTCCATTTGTATTTAAATTAAACAATGAATCAAAAGGAGTTGAAAATGTTTATTATTCCCATAATAAAGTTTTATTGTCTGAAAACTAAGTTTGTGTGTAAATGAGATTTAAATTAATATGAAATAAAATACAAATACAACTGTTTGTTTTATGTATTAATTTTCTTTTTGTATTTCTGAATATGAATTTATAAGTTATTGTGTCGTGCAACATAAAGTGTGAGACTCACTTTTTCTTCATCTCATTTCGCGCATATGAAGCTGACAATTTCATATAAAAGTCATGCCGCCTTATGAAAAAAAAAACATAAAAATGTTGAAATAATAATTGAATAAAATAGAAAATTAACAAATAAAATATTCAATTGTTTTTTATTTCTGGCAGACAACTTTTAGTTTTTGACGTATTTTCCCGCAGGAATTCTATTACAGCAGTCAGTTGGTGGTAGAAACAAATGAAAGAAAGCTGGAGAGAAAAGAAAAACAAAATTGAATAATAATTTTTAATAAAATTTGTTGGTGTTGAGAGTGTTTTTGCTTTAGCTTTTGCCAAGTGTCATTTGTTGTATGATTATGTTGCACGTTTTATGTTAATCATAGACATTGTCTGATACTCACTCACTCCCACTATGTACAGGTAAAAACGAGCCGTCTATCTAACTGCCACCTCTTATGAATGTGTGAATTTGTGAACGAAAAATTAAACAACACAACAAAAATCCAAATGTTGCAAGTAGCAGGAGACCAACAACATGTTAACGATATACAGCAGCAGCAACTGTATTACAACGGAATTGTATTCTGTAGTTTATTAGTGTTAAAGAAAAACGCTGTTAATATTTAATTAAATAAAATATTTTATACATTTTTAATGTAAAAGATCATTGTAATGAAATTTATAACATCACACGATATATGAAATTAATTCGAAAGAAAATTTTGTCAAATTAGCAAATTTCTTAATTACAAGATCAACATGACAATAAGTCGAAAAAATTGTTTGATTCAAAAATAATTCTGTAAACAAATTTTCTATTAAAATGTTAACCAAATTGCGACTAAATGTTCTATGAAAATTGTGTTCACTTTAGGAACAAAATTTTCTATGAAAATTGTGTTCACTTTAGGAACAAAATTTTCTATGAAAATTGTGTTCACTTTAGGAACAAAATTTTCTATGAAAATTGTGTTCACTTTAGGAACAAAATTTTCTATGAAAATTGTGTTCACTTTAGGAACAAAATTTTCTATGAAAATTGTGTTCACTTTAGGAACAAAATTTTCTATGAAAATTGTGTTCACTTTAGGAACAAAATTTTCTATGAAAATTGTGTTCACTTTAGGAACAAAATTTTCTATGAAAATTGTGTTCACTTTAGGAACAAAATTTTCTATGAAAATTGTGTTCACTTTAGGAACAAAATTTTCTATGAAAATTGTGTTCACTTTAGGAAGAAAATTTTCTATGAAAATTGTGTTCACTTTAGGAACAAAATTTTCTATGAAAATTGTGTTCACTTTAGGAACAAAATTTTCTATGAAAATTGTGTTCACTTTAGGAACAAAATTTTCTATGAAAATTGTGTTCACTTTAGGAACAAAATTTTCTATGAAAATTGTGTTCACTTTAGGAAGAAAATTTTCTATGAAAATTGTGTTCACTTTGGGAACAAAATTTTCTATGAAAATTGTGTTCACTTTAGAAACAAAATTTTCTATGAAAATTGTGTTCACTTTAGGAAGACAATTTTCTATGAAAATTGTGTTCACTTTAGGAAGAAAATTTTCTATGAAAATTGTGTTCACTTTAGGAAAAAAATTTTCTATGAAATTGTATTCACTTTAGGAAAAAAATTTTCTATGAAAATTGTGTTCATTTCATGAAGAAATTTTCTTGAAATTTACTTTTTTCTAATTTCTTTTTTATTATGACCCTCGTATGAAGTGAAATGTGTACCTCTGATCTGTCGAATTAAAGCTTTATGCTGTATATTGAACGAGAGATTTAAATCGTTTTGAAGTTTTTTATTTTTATACGTTTCTAGGTGACTGGGCCAACATCCAATAAATGTTAACATTTTAAATGACAAACAAATTTTTTGTTTACTTCAATAACAGAGGAAACAAAAATTCATTGATAGAAAAAAAGAAATTAAAGGTGGGTCCACTATTTGTTTTTGTTTTTTTTTTGTACCTTCAAATTAATAAATTAAATGACATAAGTGTAGGCTTTTTTTCAATAAAACTTTATTTATTTTGAAGAATTCAATTAAGTGTGTTAACCCTGGTTAATGACTTTGAACATTTTCAGCTAAGAAGTGTTGGGGGTTTGAGAATTACAATTATGAGAATTAATTCTTTAACTGTCAAATTTGGTTAAATTAATGTCATAAATAAAATTATTGAAAATTAATGAATTTTAGAAAAACATAAAGAAAAAATCATACAAAAGAAAAAACGCCTGATTAATTGTCATTAACAATTAATGACTTTAATTTTAAAGTGTCTTCAATTAAATCATAAATATGGAAAAAGTTAAAAAAATATTGAAATAAAAATATGAATTTATTGTAAACTTGACATTGAACGTTCATGTTAATTTAAAGTTTATTTGAATAATTTTTTAGTTTTTTTTTTTTTTTAATTTTTTATTAATTTTCATATTGTGATTTGTCATAATTTATGTTGTTTTGTGATTTTTATAACTTCCACCACCATAAGTGGTGAAGAGGGTATAATGATTTTGTCATTTTGTGTGTAACGCTAAGAAGGAATCATCTCAGACCCCATAATGTATATGTATTCATATGTATGTATATGTGTTCGTGTATATGTATTCATGCATGAGTCGTTATAGCTATGTTCGCCTGTTTGTCTGTCCGTCTGCCTGTCTGTCTGTCTGTCTGTCTGTCTGTCGTACTCTCTGTTGTTGGCACACTCACATCCACAATTATTGACAGAGCTCATTGAAATTTGGCCTGAGTATTTGTTATCGCCCAAAGAAGTTTTGTATTTAAAATCAGCAAAATCAGCTCATTATACAAAAAGATATATACCGATATCTAAGGCAATTTCTAAGTTGCAGAGAAGAATTTTTGCAGTACATCCAATAAGAAATCGACAAATTATAATACGATTTGGTCATAATATAAACTTATATGTATTTCATTATCATTCCAAAAAATTATAAAAATCGGTTCAGTATGAAAAAAGTTAAAGCCAAAATTATGACAAATTTTATGACTCATTAAATGTTGTGAAGTTGTATTTGAGAAAAACTTTTATATATTGTACACGTTGTGTGAGTGTGCATGTACAAACATAACATATTTACTTCACATTATGGTGGAGGGTATTGGAAATTCGGCATAGTTGAATATAACATCCCTAATTGTTTTTCATTCTGTTAATTTGATTAAATATCTGTGAATAAACAAAAAAATATTATTAATTTAGACACACTTCGTTATATTTATAGACAAATATTAAACTTGGCCTGATTTAAGGAAGGTTCAACAGTTTTTTTATTTGAATATCTGAAAAGCACGTGTTAAGCTTTATTGATAATTCGAATATAACTTATTTACGATTGTTTTTATTTTGGCAAAGTTAAATGCATAAGATTGCAAATAATCAGTAACTTAAAGCTTAAAGCTAAAAAGCAATATTTTTATTTATTTATTATTATTCTTTTTTTGCAAAAGCTTTCTTTAAAAGTCACAGCTTTTATGAGAACTTTCATTAAAAACTTTCTTTAAAAGCTTTCTTCTTTAAGTATTTTTAATTGATAAAATCTTTTAACAAGAACTTTGATCTTCATAAAAAGCTTGTTTTGAATGCTGCACAATCGAAAATATTTTAAGCTATTTCCGAACAAACTTTATAATTTGTTCAAAAGCTTCATAAGAATGCTATCAAAAGTATAATCATGTATTTGAATATCTTAATGAAAAGCTTTTAAATTTTTTTTTAAACTTTTTATAAAAAAGTCATTATATAAAAGCTTTTAATGTTTATATATTAAAATTGTTGATGCTTAAATATATAAAAATTTAAATAAAAAAAAAAAAATTACGTTGGAAGCGCCACCTTCTGATCTTGAAGTTATTTATTACAATTTGTAAAATCTTTAGTATTTAAAAGGTGTCATAAAGCTTTTTACCAAAAAAAAGCTTTTTAATAAAAACGGTTTGACGAACCTCTTTTGAATGTTGTTTCTAATATAAAAGCTTTTATTTTTACTAAAAAGCTTAGTAAAACTTAACAGTTAATTAAATTTTAGTGAAAAAGCTTTAAGGTTTAAGTTATAATTAAAAAAAACTTTTTTAAAGTCATTTTTAATAAATAAGCTTTTAAACTCTATTTTTTTTTGCAAAAAACTTAAAGGCTTTTTAAATTGCTAAAAGTTTTTGGGCTTAAAAAACAAAAAAGTTGTATAATATTTTTTTAATAAAGCTTTTAGAAACTCTTTTGTTAAGAAAAAAGTTTTTAACAAGCCTTCATTTTTAATAAAAAGCTTTGTGAAAAAGGTTATTAAGCTGTTAAAAAAAAGCTTAATTCAAACTTTAGTTATATCAAAAATTTTAAATTTTGATTAATAATATACATGATGTATACATGAGTATTTGGATCTATTTCTAGAGAAAAGCTTCAAGCTGTAAACAGTTTAAAGCAGTGCTGCCCACCAATACTACTATACACTTGTTTTTGTGTGAGTGAAGCAGCAAACAAACTACATTAAATTAGTGTCGTTTATGCGTGTGAAGTGAGCCGGATTTTTTTCCTCTCGAGTCAGGAATTCTGAATTTTGGGCATCATTAGTTCAAAGTTAATATTTAATTAAAGTTTTATTAAAAATCCTAATTCAAAAATTTACTAAACATTTGTATTCTAAAATTTTAAGCTTCAAGCCTTTTTTTGAATTAATTTAAATCTAATTTATGTTAAGCTCTTTATTTCAATCACAATTCATTAACTGGCCAAAAACATATTTCCGTCATTAAAAAGACAATTATCTCTCATTTTACCTTAATTAAAATCTTTTTTTAAGGTTGTCGATTTGCTAATAATTTTATAGCAAAACAAAATATGGAATTGACCATATTTAGTTTAACATTATGACGGAAGTTGTCCTTAACTTCATACAAACTTAAGGAAATATCTCTTTCGTAATAAATTGACTTTCAAAACAAAAATAATGTAAAAAACATTGTAAGATACAAATTTTCTAAAGAGATACAAATAATAATTACTTTAATTCAGTTGTTTAATTGTTAAATCAACTGAAATATAATTTTTCATGTTTTTTTTTTTCTGTTGGAGCCAAAGAAAATTATCGTGAGGAAAAATAAAATTAGTTTGAAATTTTATTTAAGATTTTTATACGCTTCACCACCGGTGATGGGGGTATATTAATTTTCTCATTCCATGTGTAACACTAAGAGGAAATCATCTCAGACCCCTGAATGAATATATATTCTTGTATCAAATCAAAATCTATGTCCGTCTGCTTGTCTGCCTGTTGTTGGCACACTCACATCCACCATAAGTGACACAGCTCAATGAAATTTGGGGGAGAGTATTTACCATAATCCTGAGACTACAGCAAAACCGAAAAAATATGAATTTAAGCATTAATTTATATTTATATCTCATTATCATTTCAAAAACTATCAAAATCGGTTCAGTTGAAAAAAATTAATGGCCAACAATTTATCTAATTTTCTGACTTATTAAGTGCTCCTGTGTTATATTTAAGAAAAGCTTTTTTATAACACTAGAGCCCCGACTTGCATCTTTAATGAGAATCGGAGAAATGCGACTCATACCAAAAACGACTCAAATCGAATCAAATTTTTCTATATAAATGCAGTGAAAATTTATTAATTGGGAAAAGTTTAAAAATGTTTATATTTGATAAATATCCAAATTAATCCAATCGCTGCTGGCTTCGAAATCACCCGAATTTCCTATACTACTGGAGGCAGTATTTCTCTTTAGGCTCATTACGTCCTTGCTCAGTAACATTCTTTGCTTATTTTGTTCATTTATCCAAATCGAAAGAATGGACTCCATCTTAATTAATAAGGGATTTCTTGTTTAGATTGCAGGGGTGTGGCAATTTTACCTAATTGATTTATATGAACACTGTATCTGTTTCAGATTATTTTTACTGTTTTAGGTGCTAGTCCAAAAGCTCTTCCTATATTAACAGCCTTTTCTACCGATTTAAAATGTTTCATAACGTCTAATTTTAAATTTAAACTTTTTACGTTTCACTTCTTACGTATTCGTTCCATAACCAGACACCAGTTCTCAGCACCATTTATATGACAATGAAAATTGAACTCCCCTAATATCACACAATCTGAAAGCTTAACGTTCAGGTGACTATAAGTGTTATCAGTGATACTAAAAATGGAAATCCACAATGCTGAAGTTAAAAATTTAAACGAGACAAATCGGGATTAAAACGTCAACAATGCAAATCAATTTTTTTTCTATTCTTAAAAGGCGACGCAAATCGGGATGTTTTTTCTTAAATATAACACAGGGACAGTGAGTCATGAAAATTTGTTATATTTTTGGCTATAACTTTTTTTCTACTTAATCGATTTTTATCATGTTTACAATGATTATGAAATACATACAACTTAATATTTCAGTCTAATTTAGTCGATTAAAATTGATAATTTAACGAAAGTACTTCGCTTGATCTTAGAGGTTACCTTGGATATCGCTCTATGTCGTTTAATATAATGAACTGATTTTACTGGGTTTAAATATGAAACATTTTATAATACTCTGTCAATTATTGAGGATGTGAGCCTACCAACAACAGACAGAGGGACTCCATTCTTGTTTAGATTGGAGTGGTGTAGAGAAACTCTTCCTATTTTATCGGCCTTTTCAGTCGATTTAAAACCTTTTATTACATCCAATTTTAAACTTATAATTTTTTCACTTGGACTCAATTTTAGAAATTCTCTCTGTACTTTGCGAATCAAAAACTATATTTTTACAATAACAAGATACTTGTTCTTAGAATCGCCTATATATAACAAAGAATAGTGAATTGCCTTAATTTCACGCAATTTGAAAACATAACGTACAGTTTACAGAGTTATCAGTGATGATAAAAATGGTAATACAAATTCAGCAGTAAAAAATTGAACGCAAATTGAAATCAAAACGACACATACCGAACGGATGCAAATTGGTGTCAAAACGATGCAAATCGACACGATGCAACTTGAAATTGCAACAAAGCAAATCGAAATTTTTCATTTCTTAAAATTCGACGCAAGTCGGGGCTTTAGTGTATTGTACAAGTCTGTGAGTTTGTATGTACAAAACATAACGTATTTACTTTACACCCACTTATGGTGGAGAGTATTGAAGTTTCGGCATGGCCGAATATTTCACTTTTACTTGTTTTTCTTTTAATTTTTGCCATTTTTAAGTTTCTTTTCCAAAAAGATCCACAGAAAAGGAATAATGAATCGTAATAAACATTAGAAATAAGAAAACAGAAAGAAATTAAATTAAAAAATAAGTAAATAAATAAATGAAAAAAATAATACTGTTATTTAAAGTTTATTATTTTTGTTGTTAACTGAAAACAACAGAAAACTTCAAAATTTCAACCTCAAAGCTTAAGCACAGTGGGAGGCAGTGAAGTGTAAAACTTTTAAAAGTTTTGGTGGATTTTTATACCCTCCACCAACAGAAGTGATGATGAAAGAAATTTTCATTTCGTTTGTAACGCCAACAAGGCCAAGAAGTATATATATATTTTTCCATTAAATCGAAATCTGAGTTGATTTAGCTATATACATATATATCTGTTGTTGGCATGTTCACACCCACTGTAATTGACAGAGTATAATGAAAGTTAGCCTTTGTATTTGCTATTGTCCTAAGAAGTTTTCTATTTAAAGCCGGCAAAATCGGCTCAACAGGAAAAATGTTATTGACCAACGATTATGACTTAACTGTTTATTCATAAAATTTGGCACTGAATAACGTTTCGCACTTTTTATAAATTATTTGGATAAGGGAGGGATAAGCCATTCACCAACAACGATATCTGAGTCAACTTCCTAAAACTAAAAAATCTGTCATACTGCCGGCAAAATCGGCTCAACAAGAAAAAAATCGTTGACCAACGATTATGACTTAACTGTTTATTTGCAAAATTTGGCACTGAATAACGTTTCGCACTAAAATTATTTGGATAACGGAGGGATAAACCCATTCAACAACAACGATATCTGAGTCAACTTCCTAAAACTAAAAAATCTGTCATACTGACAGTGGCTTCAGTGAGCTTTACGTAATAATAATAAGATTTCGGATTAAAATAGGTTAAGAGCCGATAATAACGAATTAAAGCTCCACATCTTGGTACAAAAATTAATGTAAGATGCGATCTCATGATTCTTCATATATCAGTAGTTAATACAGGATTCATTGAGGTGAATCTTTATTTCCGCAATTCAAGCTTAATAAACAATTAATCTGCTGTTAATAAGCTTAGAACAGTGCCCTCTATATGTGATGAAGTGCTGGTGAAATTAGTAAATTGCTCATTTCCTTCGTTTTCCAGAGGGGAAAACAGCTGTTAGATTGGAAAGGAGACTTTGGTTTTTTTTATATTTGTAGGAGAGATGAAGAAATGCACACTTTTAATATTTAAAGAAACACGTTGACAATTTTCACCTTCCGTGGTTCTATAAACAAGCTCTTTACCAATAAAACACTGGGTAGCGATTAAAATAATTTGAGTAAAATGCAATAGATTTTGATTTTATTTAGAATTTCGATTGGACAAGCGATTGTTTTCAGATTCTTATAACAAATCTGTTAAAATGTGGAAAATTTATTTCTCAAATAGTGGTGGGACCATTCACGTCTAATTTTTAAATATCAAGCGAGAACATAAGTTAGAAGGACCAGTACGAATATATTATACAATAATTCAGAAAATTCCCTAAAGTATATGTTCTTAATCGACATAAAAAGGAAGTAATCATGTTAATAATTCAGTTAAAGAAGTGTTGACTTCATTGGTCGCATTCAGTTAAAGATTTTTGGAAATTATGTTAAATCAAAATTCAGAGTTCCAGAACCATTTAAATTTTATTCCTGAGTGAAAGATGAGTAAAGATGAAGACGTTCAAAATCACACAATCATATTATTATTATTAGAGGATAATGGCCTCCTTCCATTAATTCAGTTAATTGGAAGGAGATATCGACAATTCTAATATTCAACATAGTGATCCAACAATTCCTTCTTTTATTACTTTTGAGACTTTTATTTTTAAATTTTTTATTTTTGCCCCACTGTTTCAACTTTAAACATTAACTTCAGTTAATATTTAATAAACTTAATAACTATTTCTCACAGCTGCTGTACTTTACCTGGCAAATTCATTGCCCATCCATACGTCTATCTCTTAGTCTGTCTGTTCCTCCCTCCCTTCATTCATCCATGTGTCTAGTTAATGTTTTATTATTATTTAGCTTCGAATCGGTATCTAAAAGTATCTTAAAGTTAAAATTTTATGTTTATATTTTTTTATTATATTTAAACATTTATCTTTTAAATTTATAGTTTTCTTAACAAAACAAAAAAAATATATCTTTTTGTTCACCCAACTGTAGTTAAAACTCCAATGCAACCAGTTATTTGATAAAAATTCGAAAAAAAACTCATTGTTAAAAAAAAAAGATCACATTAGAAACGCAATTTTTTTTGCTGAAACTGAATCTGAATCTGACCATTTCTTCATGCGTTTAATATTATTTATAAACAATTTAATTTAATTTTATTTAATTAAGTTTTTTTGTAAATCCTACAATTATTTTCCAAAAAAAATAAAATAAAATAAAATAAATAAAATAACATTTTATTCCATTTTACCCAACCTGAAGCATTTTAAATTTAAAAAAATGGGAAAAACTCACAAAGAAAACAATGGCCTAAAGTCTGAACTATTTCTAAATGGAATTTCGCAAAAGAGTTGCAAAATCAATTGGCTCATGATTTTTAAAGTCTTTTTTGTTGTTGTTGTCAAAGAAATGTGTCTTAAAATGTGAATTGACATGAATTTCACTTTATTTGCCAAAAAAATAATCGTAATTGTTGCACTTCATTGCACAGTTTTACTTTTAAGGAGAGAGATGGAAAAAATTTTAACGTATAAAAAATTAAAAAAACTTATTATTTTATGGCCTCGATCACCACAAGATAAATGAAATCCATAATGCCACCTTATCAATCATTTTCTTAGACGATATCGTCAGATTTTAATATAATTTTACAACATTATTGGTTATTGCAAGCTTTCTATTTAAAATGAAACCCGTAGTGTCCAAAATCTGAGTTGATTTAACTACAACTGTCATTCAGTGCATTTGCCGTTAACATCTTAGGTTATCGCCGAAGCTTCTCTCTAATTATCTGTTATTAACCTGTAAAGTTTCGTTTTTAAAATTTGCAAAATCGCTTTTGCTAATTAAATAGATATAGACCGATATCTAAGACAAACTTAAAACTCTGTCATTCAGTGCATTTGTCGCTAACACGTTCACATCCCAGGTTATCGCCGAAGCTTATTGAAGTTCTGTCTTATTATTTGTTATTGACCTGGTAAAGTTTTTGTATTTGAAAATCTGAAAAATCGATTTGATTAATTTAATAGATATAGACCGATATCTAGCGGGATATATTTGTAAAATTCTCAATTATGAATTGAACATTAAAAATAATTATTTTTGTATGGTTTACATATATACCAGATATCGTTTCGACACAGTGGATTATTTTATTTCTATTAGCTTTTAAAACATTTGGGAAGGATTGACCAGATTTAAATCTGGATTATAATGCCGGTGAATGAAAAATCCTCATTCATAGTCTTCTGAATAGTTTTTAAAAGGTTTTGCAATATTTGTGTCAGTATTGTCATACTGTCCTGAGCAGTTGAGATGAAAATTTCCATATAATTGTTTTCTATATAGTGGTAAAAGTCTTCTGTGATCATCTGACCTGATTTCAAAATCTCGTAATAATTAACTCATTTTTATCCCACCAAATATTTGTGCGAAGCGGCAAGGTCTTCGCCACGAGTTCCAATACTTTAAATCTACTTTTTCTAATGAGGACAAATATACGTGTTTTTAAAGAAATTATACAGTACGATAAAAGTCACCCGTGTTCATCAGACCCGATTTCAAAAGTTTGTAATATAAAAACACATTTTCCTATATCACCAAATATTCTTGAAAAATATCAAAGCCTGCTTTCCTCAAAGTTGTAATCCATGGCTTCCAAACTGTGTTTGTCATCATGGAATATAATGCTTTCGTGTCTACTGTAATATCCCTCTTTTCGAATCTATTGCCTTTGATATACGTCTGCTGTTTTGGTCTGATTCCGACTTATTAGGAATAATATTGCAAGAAGCCCTCCTGATTCCTCCAAATACCGGAGAGCCACCTTGGTGTCATGTTCAGCTTGGGCAATTATTTTTCTAGTAGGTCAACGGTTTCGTATGGCTTGGGATTATTTATAACCATTAGCAATATGATATATAAAATGATCTCTTTCTGTAGCGTTCAAGCTACGACATATAAAATTGACATTTGTCATCTCTCGCATCCAATTTTTCTAGAAGATAGTTATCTTGATTTTTGACTTTGACTTAGGATAAAAAGTCTTTTCTTTTTGCTTCAATTCCAATTCCTTTTTCTTTAAACGAAGAAAGAAAGTATCAGACTTTCCAGAATATCCCATTTTAGGTAAAAATTCGACTTTATTATAGTGAATGAAAAGAGAAATAAAAGCAAGTGGACATTATTAGTTTTTATACCAACAAATAATTTTAAAAATCCTTACCATCTTGTCCTGCTTAAACTTTCTCACATCTGGCAACACTAATTTCAAAAAAATGTTTTCGAAAAACGCAAAGTTGAAGTTACACCCATTAATGAATGATTTTGCAGTCCGTTAATGAAGTTGCCACATTCCAATTATTATTACAAAATAACAACAATTACTCTTGTTGTTGCTACAGCTGCACTGCACTACACACAGTTATTGCTGCCAAGCACCTTTGACAGCAAATACTCACCTCAGAGTTGAACAAAAACAAAAACAATAAAAAAATTAGAAAATAAAAATGTTTAGAGAAAGAAATCATGACTAACGGAGTAATAAGTCATTGGCTATAAGTTATAGTCAAAGTCCATACCTCTGAAGTGAATACAATTTTATCACTAAAATTTATTTATGCGGAACCAAAATGGTCGACAACGAATATTTATTAAAACTAAAATAAATTTTGTATTTTTATTAAATCCAAATTTCTCGATTAGTTTATGTGACATTTTTATTAACCCTGATAATCTGATAATTTTAAATTGTTTGAAGACTTTTAGTTGGCTAAAAGTTTTTGGACTTTAAATTCAATTAAAATTTTTTCGATATTAAAAAATAATTTAAAATTTTTTCTACAATGTAAGTGTCTGTGTATGTGTGTATATACGAACATAACGTATTTACTTCATGGGCATTGTGGTGGAGGGTACTGGAAATTCGCTATAGCGAATATAGCATTTTATTACAAATATTTGCTAAAAGAAATAACAACAAGTGTTTAAATAAAGTGGTAAACGAAATTATTTAAAAACTGGACCAATACGCGAAATTGAATATTATTAAGGGTATTCACATAACATATATATGAACATATTCATATAAACGCATTTAATTATTTTGTTTAAAATTAAAGTTAAAGGTTTTTGAATGAGCTGCAACTTTAATCATAATATCTCAATTTAGCTGCAGAACTTTTTATTAAAAAGTGACACGGGCTTTTCAATAAAACTTTTAATTCAATTAAATATAGCAAAAATGTGGGACCATTACCATGTTTTTCAAAAGAGCTCTTAAAATTTAGAGGCCAAAAACGGAGAACGGAAATTGAAGTCAAGTTTTCTAAAAAATTCTTACTGCATAACGGATGGCGAAATGTATTTCTTGCAGATTTTTCGCAACTTCTGGATTAAAAGTTTTATATTGCTGATACTGAGGGTATGTTGTAGAAAAGTTTAGGACCCAAAAGGCAGTCAAAATGCCCCCAAAAAATCTTGGTATGACAAGCAATATACATCAAGGAATATGTACAAAAAAAGGCTTCATCCATTCTTAACACTTCATAAGATGTCCACTTGTGTTTGTTCTGACTGTCACCATGGCAAATAAGACCTTAAGTGGGACAAGAAAAATAATGCTGTATCCTTCAATCTGTCCAGGGCAAAGACCAGTAAAGAGTTATTAGCCTCTTGTTAAAAAGAATTGAAGAGGTGTCCAAACGTATAGTAAATTTTAAACGAAGATGTCCTAACTGTTCAAGCAAATGGACAGAAAGCTCTAAAACATGTTCATGGAAGTTTCAAAATTTTATCTTTAGTGATTAAAACTATAAAAACGTTTTTTTTGTAAATGGAATGAATTAAAACTCATTTCTCATTTCCTATACAAAAATTGTCATTATAGTTTCTCGAAATTACAATTCAAAATTTTTTATTCAATACCCTCTGAATACCCCTAATGTCTGACTACACAGGTGTCATATAAAATTTTGTTTTGTTACTTCTTTTCCTTCAACATTTGAAGTGCATTTGAATTAAATCAAATTTTTTTAAGTGTTTTTTTTTTTTTAATTTTTTACAATTTACTTATAAATATTTTAAAAATTTTTATAGTTCAAGCAGCAACATCAGCTGCTGGCTGCTGCTGTTTAATAGTCATTCGCCATTGCAAATTTCTGACTTTTGGGTGTTGGTCACTTGTTAAAAAAAATGTAAAATAAAATATTTTTTATTTTATTTTTTTATTTATTAAAAATAATGAACACAAAACTATTTTAATGTAAAACATGAACACGCTTTTCGCATGATTTAATACTTTTAAGACGGAATTGTTATTCGGTTTTTGGCTCAAAATGAAAATTTGAATTTATTTATTTTAGGAAGAGAAGAAAAAACTGGCGTTTGACACGTTTCTTATTTTTTCACTTTTAGCTTTTTTGTTTAAAATATAAACAAATAAAATATATTTAAATAAATGTGTAGTTGTTTGTATATAATTATTTCTATAGACATAACTTCCTTAACAAATGTTAAATATAATTAAAAAAATAATCTATATATCTATATCTATATGTATGTATGTATGTATGTATATATGTATGTATGTATGTATGTATGTATGTATGTATGTATGTATGTATGTATGTATGTATATATGTATGTATGTATATATGTATGTATGTATGCATGTATGTATGTATGTATGTATGTATGTATGTATGTATGTATGTATGTATGTATGTATGTATATGTATATATGTATATATGTGTGTATGTATGTATGTAATGTATGTAATGTATGTATGTATGTAAGTATGTATGTATGTATGTATGTATGTATGTATGTATGTATGTATGTATGTATGTATGTATGTAATGTATGTAACGTATAGACTCCAAATGGCTGGACCAATTTTGAAATGAATTTTCCACAGAATGATCTCAATATACCCGAAAGTAACAAAAACTAAAAAAATTCTGACAGGAACAGGGCGCATCCCCCCTTTACAAAACAAATATTGTTTATCAAATGTTAAATGTAAAGATCTATAACAGCGAGAGTTTTCAAATTTGTTCTCAACTGCTTTCTCAAGAAAGTGTTTTTATCGGACTAAATTAGGAACGGATAGGACCAGGGGAAGAGGTACCCCCATACAAAGAAAATACTGATCTTTAAAAATCTAAAAAAATTAAAAAAAAAAAAACAAATTTCGTCTAAATTACTTTTTCAAGGATTCGTTTTAAGGAACAAAACGTAGGACGGATAGACTAGTCCATCTCAATTTTACGATACTACACTTTTAACACATTTTTTGTAATCTTCAATT